>MU224484.1:2490241-2506997 GCA_018584345.1 Thuja plicata
CATTCACTAGCCATGCCAACACACAAGGTGCACATGTGTCAAGTGACACAACAATTTCACATGAGCATGACTTATTACACATTTACTCAGTTAAATAAATTACAATCATACACCACACTTTTATGAATAAAAATACAATACAACGAGGTCCATGTCTCTTTTTATAGACAGG
This sequence comes from Thuja plicata, assembly GCA_018584345.1. Taxonomy (NCBI): domain Eukaryota; kingdom Viridiplantae; phylum Streptophyta; class Pinopsida; order Cupressales; family Cupressaceae; genus Thuja; species Thuja plicata. The sequence continues at coordinate 2,490,414 of MU224484.1, forward strand.
GCCTTACCATCATGATTTTCACATATGTCCATTTTTGAATCCTTGATTAGTACCATTGTCAACTTTCTTGCACACTCATTGCGCACATCAGTAGGTCCAATAAATCAACACTTAAACATATCAAGATACATAATGTAAATTTAACACACATTCACTCATATTTGCATCGATGAATCATTGAACTTAAACAATATCTGCATCTAATCCATATGCATAAACATAACTCTTAATAAATATGCATACTGATGTTATCTAACATCCACTTACTAATCCAATATTCTAAACCATCAAAACTAAGTCCTAAATGGAAATATACATCACTCACATAGAGTATCTAATAGATTTCCTGATTACATATTCAGGTTTGTATACAAGCAAAGGTTTCAACAAATTCTTAAAGTTATACATGTATCCCAATAGTCTAGCTATAGAAAAAATTAGTATCGACAGGAGAACATATAAATGAGAAATAGTGCTAAGATTATGTTAGACTAGGGTAGGCCTCACACTCAGTCTAGAATAATAAAAAAGTTGGAAAGTTCTATTTGGACATATGAACCACCCTAATGCAATAAGCTAGAAAAAGGAGGGGTAAAAATCCCAAGCATTTTCTGGAGAAACTCAAAAGAATTCTAATCATATGATGGAACATATCTCCAACAATCTTCAACATAGTAGAAATATTTTCATCTAACATATAAAATTCATCTGATGGGATAGGAGAAGCAATTATCTCCTCATCAATAACAACCAAAACATTGAAATCTTATTATAATCTACTTCTTTATTGTCTCTTGAAATAATTTTAAATTTTATCTTTATTTTATAGCACCAACTCTAACTATCCTTGAACCAATTAGTATCCTTTGAAAAAAATTGTCCCATAGAATTATCCTATCAAGAGATCTTCTGAAATTCACAGTACTATTATCCAAGTCATTCAAATGTATCTTAATTTGGGAATTGGGAAACATATCATATCTCCAACCCACATTTGAACACAACTTAGTAAGAAATGTATGCGTGAAAATGGGAAAGTACCTGCAAGCTGCACAACAGATGCACACACTTCAATAAAGTCTTTACGTGGTTAGTGGGTTAGACAATAAAAAATCAAAATAAACAACTACATTAATCAATAATGACCCATTTCCTTCTAGTAGGAAGAATTATGAGTTTGCTCTCAGGTCATCGTAAACTCAGTGACTACACTTGTTCTAAATGAAGGATTTTGATCTATTATAATTGTTCTAAGATGATATGTAAGATGTAGATTTGTTGTTAATCCAAACTAATTAGGTTGAAATTAAGCACTAAATGAAATGTGATTAATTCATTTTAAAGCACCAAAGGAAATATGCTCTAAATTATATTTGCATGCTTAAAATAAGATAAACTAAGATAAGATAATGAACACTAAAATGAATGTTTGAATGAAAAATACAACATAATAAAGATAATAAAAGTTAGGATCCTTTGTGAAGGAAAAGAGCTTCTCTTTTATAGAAATCTCTCTCGAATAAATAGTTGAGATCGAAAGAAAAGAGTGGCTCTTTCAAGAATTCTTAAACCTTTTGATTGGTTTGAACGAATAACCAGTTTAATTTGAAGTGATGAAATTGATTACCTTTAAGAGATTTGATTAGCAAGAAAATTGACTTGATTTGAAGTGATGAAGCCAATTTGAGCAATGTATCTGGTTTCAATAATGAATAGCCTATATAAGACCAATCTTGTCTGGTTTTGAGTATATTCATCACTGTATAAGACCATTGATTAGGTTGCCATTGGTTTTAAAATGATCTCAACTTGATTTGATGCGATGAAGTTGAGATGCCCCAAGCGATGGGGTTTTGATTGAGTATGTGATCAATGGAATATTGATATCCTGATCCTATCCCCTTAGGCTTAAAATTGAAATATGGCTAGGTTCCCTAGTGATGAGAAGCAATTCGATTGATAACATGCTGCAAGAAGAAGCTGATCTCATTAGAAATAGGTCCCAATTGGTTAGGATAGAAGATGTACTTTATGGGAGGCCATGTTTGACAAAGATTGACCAAAAGTATGATACATGGATTGATTAGAAGAAAAGCATGAGAGATTTCCATTGGTTGGAGTCCAGAAGACTAATTTTGCAAGCGGTCAGTTGCAGGTGATTGAAAAAGTGAAACACCTTAAATGACAAGTAAAATGTTTTTAGATTTCAATTTCGATCCTGAAAATGGAATCAAGATAGTCAAATTAGAAAGGGGTGTCATGTTCACGCACAACTGACCACTTGATGAAAGGAAGATTGATCGATAAGAACCTCAGATCCTTCACATTGGAGAGAGATCTTGATATTATGTAGATTTCAACACCATGCAAATGCAAGACTAACATGAATGCAAGCTAAGGTGTAGTCAGTGAAGCTTTAGTGTTGAAAATTTTCATCATTGAGTATTTTTTGGAACATCAGAGTTGATACAATCCTTACTGATGCCATTGCGACCATAAGAATATGAATATGAATCTCATTAGATAAGATATGGGAAACCAACGTAAGCATAGAGACACATCAGCCGAGATGACCTGAACGTTGTTTCTAATTGATGTTGCAAGAGTACACCAATATCGAGGCATTCAAAGCCAAGATAACCATGAGTGTGATCTTGGGTAAACAAGTTGAGCAATAATAATCAAGGAAATAGTTCTGACCTCATCTTGGCATACAAGTAAACATGATCGAGGGATGTGAGGCTTTTTGGCCTTAATGCAGGAGATCTTATCACATACAACATGTTTATTTGACGTTGCTAGATCACTGAGAGCACAAAAATAAGTAGTAGACAAAGAAAAGATTAATGAAAATCAATGAGAATAGACAAAAAATGAATAGAAGTTCAGCATACTTCAGCCAGTTTCAAAGTTTTTAGATGTGTATATGTATGAGGTATTGAGAAACACCATCGTGCTGGTGAGTGCAATGTCTTTGATTACTATCGATGTGTTGTTTATGTTTATGGTATCCAATGTGTGTTAAGAAACATAGATGCATCCAAAGATAGTGTTAAGAAAAACTATTGATTGTGGTGTTGAGAAATAGTTGTTTGTGTCAGTAGCAAGTTGTCCTTCAGAAATGAAAAGATTATTGACTCTGGTGTAATCCAAAGATACGATCAAATTTGGGGACCCATGCCCATAGTAGAAAATGATGATAACTGACTTGAATCATACTGTGAGGACAAAGCTGATTTGATTGCCCCCAGGTTATGACTCTGGATCAGTTTCAAGCTAAGAGGGTTCTTAGAAGAACCAAGAGTGTCATGAAAGTGACTGAAATATATGTACAAACTGAAGCAAAGGATTGCCAAGACTAAGCATTGATAGATGAACCACTAAGTAAAAGAGGTATCTGTTTACCAGGTTTTCACCTACTTGGCATAGATTCTATTTTTTATACCATGGCACCTATTTACCAATTTTTCACCAAGGTACTTTTTCTTCTTTTTCAAATTTTTTGTATTTTTCCATTTTTTGATTTTTTTAATTTTTCTCTTTTTTTAATTTTTTTTTTTTTTGATTGATGCATCAAGGTGCTTATTGCTAGGTTTTCACCAAGATGATCATTTTTTTCAGGAATTTTTCCAATTTTTAGATTTTTTAGAGATTAACCAATCTCAAGAAAGATCACATTGGTTTTCCCCCAATGTCTAGCAAGGTGGAGGTCATTACAAATGGATTATAAAGTTGATGGATGAGGCGAATAGACAATGGTGTATGCAAAGGGTGAATGCGAACCTCAAGGAAAGTCTCCTCAAGATTACCCAAGCTAGGGAAAAAAGAATATAACAATGTAGGCACATGGAGCCGTGCTAGATATCATATAGGATAATGACCTGATGTGACGAAAAGCATGTCATCCAAAAGAATGGACATGTCAAGAGAATTCTAAGAACTTATTTTTTAATTTTGATCAAGACCAAGGGGTCAATTGGATAGGATAGGATAGCATGATCAGGATAAAGGGTGATGGAAGATATGAGTGGTGGTTTGGATTATGGCAGGAATGCTCAGAGATAGGAAGGATAGGATTGGGATAAGAAAGATCATGATATGGTACAATGGATGAGAGCAAGTGAATAGGTTAATGGAAATGATAATGAGTGTCAGGATACATGATGCTCATGGATAGGGTCAAATTTGTCAAGATCGCAAGAAGGAATATGGATGCTCATGTGCTAGCTGGATGTAAGATATGATGGATAAGATTACATGGAAGGAACTTTCCCCCAAGTGAAGAGTGCAAGTAGGAGGAATTACACATGATGCCTATTTGCCAGGTTTTCATCATGGTACTTATCCAAGTTGCCACAAGAAGTTGTTTTCACCATAGGATAGATTGATTTACCTTTACTTTTGCTACCAAGGTGCCTGTTTACCAAGTTTTCACCAAGGTACTTTTTCTCTATTTTTTTTTTATTTTTTTATTTTATGGAGGAACTTAAGCTTCTTTCCCTTTAGATAGTGCTCCTTTGAAAGATATGTTATGATAGGCCAAGGCCACTGAAAGTATGCTCAAAGATGTCGATAGGGTGATGGTAGAGAAAAATGATATGGAAGATAAGGGAGATGGTAGCCAAGGAATTATGTGATGGATTGGATAAGAGGAATTAATGGGTAGTAGGTAGGTGTAGGATATTGGATAGGGTATGGTGATAGGATCAACATTGACACACCCCTTGAAGGGTAGTGGACAAATGGAGGAAAAATGGATCGAATAGCTTCAGGCTTTGATATATGAGTGGATATGGATCTTGGCATACAAGGACCCAAGATGGATGTGGAAGTGGGTGAAGTATTCAAGGTTATAGATTTTGGGACATAACGACCCAAAATAGAGTTAGAAGATGGGAGATGTTTAAATGGAGATGAAGTGGAAGACTTTTGAAGCTTGGATGCCAACTCTGACTTTTCCTTTTTCTTCAAGACTTTTAAGAGAGACTTGGGAATCCACATAACTTTTGATTTTCTTTTTGTATCCAAGTCCTTTGGAAGAGACTTGAGAATCCACATAGATTTTGATATTCCATTTCTTTTGGATGATTTAGAATGCATTTCTTCCATGATGGATTTAGGAACCCATATTTTCTTTGATTTTAATCTTTTCTTAGATTTAGAACACAATTCTTCCATGATGGATTTAGGAACCCATATTTTATTTGATATTATTATTTGCTCAATGGACCCTTGTGGTCTCTTGAATATTTCATTTTTATTTGTGGTAACATGTCAATTAGATTGAACACAATGATCTTCATATGTAAGTGGATTCTTGTATTTTTGATTTCTTTGTTGCACATCCAAATTACTTCCAAAAGACTTTAGGAGTGTGGATGAATATGAATGATGTGGATTGTTCATATGGATGGGTTGATAGGGAGAGTTCAAGGATGCATTTCTTTTTTGATCTTGAGGTATGATGGGGTAAGTGGATGACAAGCTAGGAGTGAGAGATATGTTGGATGGAGGGATATAAGGACCCAATATAGATGGAAGATTTGATAGTTTCAGCTTTGGGATATAGGGAGAAAGGATGGATTTGGAGGATAGTGAAGGATGATTCTTATATTTGAATGGAGGGATATAAGGTGTGGAAGGGATATCAATATATTTAGAGTGAGCTGCATGACCAAGGTTCTTTTCTTTTGAATTCACCTTCATATCCATAGGTGCATGAGGAGCTTTGATAGCAAAACCTTTGATAGGAGCAGTTGAAGCTTCAGGGGATTTATGTTTCTGCAAGGGATTTTGAGGAATGATGGTTTTAGGATATGGAATAGTATGATAGGGGGATGATGGGATGCTTTGATCTTGATAAGGATCTTTAGATGGTGTAGAAAGGGTACCTTTCTCTTGACTTTCAATAGGCTCATTAGAGATAGTAGAAAAGATATTTTGATCTTGCTTGAGAGATGAAGGGATATCTTCCTAGAAGAAATTGAAGAGGATGAGAGGATAATCATGTGACTCTTGAGATATGTGAGTTTGTTCAGCCATTGGATAAGGATGGATGGTGTCTTGATCTTGATCATTGCTGATATTTGTTTCTTTGCACTTTGGATTTCCCTCTTGACATGGAGACACTTCTAACGATGAGGTAGGAGTTTTGATCTTCATATAGGATTCTTGACACGTTAATGGACAGTCATTTGGAATAGGAATGATAAGTGTTGAAGTACATGGATGCTTTGAGTCTATGATCTTTGAAACCTGAGAAATACTTCTAGTTGAATGCTGATTAGATTGGATCTCTTTTAGAGGTAGTCCTTGAGGGTAGACATAGTCATCATTATGCTCAGTTCTTGATAGAGATGGTGTGGCTAGTTTTGAAGCTTTAGGAGATGGAGGAATGGTAGAAGAAGTAGATGTGACATAGGAACCATTTCTAGACATGGATTCCTGATATTGATCATCCTTGAGATTATATGTATCATTAGGATTCTCCACTTTGATTATGCCATCATTTATGAGATCTTAGATTTTATGTTTCAATTCCATACTAGATGAAGTTTTATGCTCATTGTGTCAGTGATATGCATAATAGGTACTCAAGAATCTCAATCCAGGTGATGTGACTTGAGGTAATGTGATAAGATCATTCTCAATAATTTCTTCCAATGCTAATTTATAAGATTGTCCCAAAGGAGTAAAGAATCTCTCTAAAGGATAATTACATGCTTCTTGACTTGAAATATCTTTCTTTTGTAGATAGAAAAGACTTTCATCTAATTCTTTCATAGTTTCCTCTACATTCTCTTGATCAAAGATAGGATGGTCATAAAAATATTCTTGATCAAAGATGGGTTTACTATGCTTAGATACCTCTTTGCTTGATGAGGACTTATTGAGTGGTGTATCCTTTTCTCCCTTTAATTCTTGAATTTTAGATTTCAACATCTCAAGTTGTTTTGATAAAACTTCCATAAGAATCACTTTGTTCTTGTTGTTAGGACCATAAGGGTTAGCCCATTTTATTTTAGACATTGTAAGATTGGGTTGATGCACTTGCATAGAAGATTTAAGAGGAGGTATGATGAATTGATAGATTGACGGTTAGGTGATGAAGTGATATCTAAATTGTTTATTAAGTCCAAGACCAAAGGACAAAGGAGATAAACTCCAACTAAGAGAGAGAAGACACAACTCTGATCTTGAGTAAAGGTTAATGAACCATCTCTTGCAACTTAGGATAAGGACAACACATACAAAGATGATAAGATAACAAGTCACTTGGATTAGCACAACTAAATTAGATTTCAAAACAACATTGAGTTAGACTGTTAATAGATTGCAGTCAAAGACAGACTAGTAGCAATGCTGATGAGAACACAAATTTGTGAAAATTTAGATAGAACCTTCACAGTAGAATACAGAATTGGAAAACAAGTTGATATATTTCTAGAGTTTGATAACAGATGCAAAAAACTCAAACAAGAGTTGACAGTTAACATTGAGAGTGTAGATTTTGAATTGTTGATCATTTTGATGTTTGATTTGATGTTTTTGATGTTTGTGTTGATGTTTCATTCATGAAAGACACATCAAGAAGCTGTTAGCTATTCAAGAACATCAAGCCAACCCTATTCCTTAGTGGCAAGAAATAGACAATACTTGTTTGAATCATCTTACAATAAAATACCTATTCAAGTTGGATAGTTAGAAGCTTGGAAACACTGGCTCCCCTCCAAGACACACACTTCTCGGGCCTACCAACCTTCAAATTCCTCAAGATATGAGGATCCTGATAAATTTAATCTGTCAACAAGAGGGGTACATGAGGGGTTTCTTAGGCATGCATGTCTCATAATGCTCGTATCAACAAGTAGAAAAGGATTTTGGCCACTAGATAAAAAGGGTTTTAGTAAGGGTCTTCATTTAAGTGTATCCTTTGTGTATGTGCAATCGTGATTCAGGCTGCTAACCCTATAGAGCACCCTAGCACAAGTAGTTCATGATACATGATTGAGACCTAGAGGCCTTGATTTGTGTTAGGTGAGAGCTGAGTATAAGCTCAAATGCCACTTATCTTCTGAGGTTTTGGCTGCGATGAAGCATTTTTATTATAGTGAGTCGAAGAAGCTTGGCGTTAGCTTGTTCTTACTTGGGTCATTTTCCAAGGGTGAGTACTTTTTCCCACTTGGACATGCCCTCTAAAGTTGTAGATCTCAAATGGAAAATGACAATAAATGTTTCTAGATTTCTAATTATCCCAAAAGGGTGAGAGCATAGTTTCCTAACATCATTGCCATCCCTAAAACACCAGATAGAAGTTCATTTTAAAAAGTATTCATGTGCGTTCCTATTTTATTAAAACAAAAACAATATGCAAGCACAATATTTAGCGTTCTATTAATAAAGGCAACTTGTAAGATGATTCATTAGTAGTCTGTGTTTTAGTCTTCTTTTTCAACATCCCGCAAACCACTATTAGGATGAAACCAATAAGATAATCTAGAGAAAAAAAATCCCAAAACTCATTAGCATTAGGAAATCCAAATAATCATAAAACTAATTGCATATTCAGAATCTAGACAAAAAATAATGCACTTTCAAAAAAAAATGCACCCAAAAATGTTACCGTATGAGCCCATACGAAGCTTCAAAAGTTGCAAAACGCAGGATTAGGAAGGTATAGTCATCAAAATCTACAATTTCTGAGAAATCCAACAACCAAAAATAGAAATAACTCCACCACAATGATCTTTGGGAAAATTTACCCAAAATAAAAAAAATAATGCACTAAAAAAGGAGCCAAAATGAGTGAGATATGAGCTTGCAAAGACAGACAGTAAAATCAAAAACTCATGTGGTGAGGGAAGAGAAATTTGAAATGTGTGATGTCATCATCATTTTATGAGTTTAAATTTGATGGTCGTATGGCTATTTTGGAAAGCCAATAACCCTTGTATTTGATGGTTCCATGAACATCAAATTTAATGAACTCACTGGGAAAGCAGAGGTGGGGGATGGGTGGTGTTCGGGCAGCAGAGCGGTGGCAGATGGGTGGTGGAGAGGAGGAAGGTTTTGAAGTGGCTAATGGGAGTTGTGTGGAAATGGGTGGCAGTGAAGGAGGGATATTTTCACTATATACTCCAAATTTTGTTAAAAAAATTTAGAACTCCAACATAATGTTCCTCACCATTTGGACATTGAAGCATTCTAGCCAAAACATTGTCATGCCCTATCCATCTTTCATATTTTGCAAAAATATGTGCTAGAAAATTTTACCAGCAATTATGAGAGTGCATTACTTTGGGACACACTAGATACAATTCACATGTCATGTGTATGCTTCCACATTTCACAGGCAAAGAGGACTCTAGTAAAGATTCTTGGAATCTATCTTTACACCTGCATAATTTGTTTCAAAGTTTCTAGGCCCTCTTACTTTCATAATTGGTAGATCCTACAAACATTGCAGAACATAAAACCATATTATTTTGATGGTGGGCACTAGAAATGTAAGCATGAAAATGGGAAAGTACTAGCATGCTGCACAATAGACACACACACTTCAATAAATTCTTTACGTGGTTAGTGGGTTAGACAATATAGAATCAAAATAAAAACCTAAAATAACTGACAATGACCCATTGCCTTCTAGTAAGAAGGAGTATGAGTTTTCTCTCAAGTCATCACAAACTTAGTGACTATACCTATTCTAAACAAAGGATTTTGATCTATTATGATTGATCTAAGATGATATGCAAGATGTAGATTTGTTGTTAATCCAAACAATTAGGTTGATTTTAAGCACTAAGAAATGTGATTGATTCATTTTAAAGCACCAAAGGAAATATGCTCTAAATTAGATTTGCATGCTTAAAACAAAGATAAACTATGCTAAGATAATGAAAGCTAAAATGATAAATGTTTGAATGCAAAATACAACATAATAATGATAATAAAAGTTAGGATCCTTTGTTAACGAAAAGAGCTTCTCTTTTATAGAAATCTCTCTCGAATAGACGGTTGAGATTGAAAGAAAAGAGTGGCTCAGATTCAATTGAGGAAACACAATCCATGTGCAAGAGATGTGATTAGTTGAAATATTCAGTTGACTGAATTGATTGATCAGTCTTTTCAAAAACTTCCAAATTGATTTTCAATTAACTGAAATGTTTCCAAAATGATAGATAGTGGAGAATCATTTAACTGAGTGGAACTGGATTGTTTCCATTTTGATAATCAGTCAACTAAATTTTATGATGTCATATGAATATTTAATAATTTAATTGATTTTGAATGCATATTTTTTTTTATTAATTAATTTAATTCCCTTTTTGATTTAATTGACAATTTAGCAATTTTATTTAATTAATATATCAGAATATCAATTAAATAGTTAAGATAAGGTTTATTTGCCAATGTAATGTGATTTTAGGAATTAATTAATTAATTAATTACGATGATTGATTAGGACCTAGGGTTTAGGTTAGATCAGTTGCAAATTGATAGATTGAAGAATTGTCTGTTTGAGTTAGGACTTAGAATAATCAAGATTAGGGTTTCTTGATTAATTGTTGAGATTGGGGGTCTAGGTTTTAGATGACCATTTTTATGTGATTACAAGAACAACCAAACAATTATTACACTATTTACATAATCAAAGAGTCATTTTTTAAAACCTCAAAACAAAAATCTTACCTCTAAAAAAGTCTTCATGCCTTATTTCCATGATGAGAGGATGCTCAACATCTAGCCTCGAGGGGTAAAATAGATTCATATGAAAACTTCCCCTTAGACCCCATGGTTTGAGTTATTTGACAAAGGAGGAAACAAAATTTGGAATGGATGCTAGACCACCATCATAAGAACCTCCTGTGATCCACATCAAATATATCTTGTTCCTTTCTTTTGAATCTTTTGAAATCATTAAACAATCATCTTGTTTCTCCATATTTTTGCAAAAATTTGTGATGTGTCCTATCATCTTACTTCTATAGAAAACTATACCATCATTATTTAAAATTGCAATATGTCCTAAAAAAAGTGTTACATTTATAGTACACCAAACCATTCCTTTTCATTTTAGTCATTTCATTATTTCTGACACTAATATTTATTTTTCACTCAACCTTTTTGTGTTCATATCCATTACAACCATAACAAAATCCATTAAAGTTCTTGACATTTTTATTCACATTTACCATACTAATATTTACTCTACTTTTGCATTGAATTGTCTTATGCCCTAACTGATTGCAATGCTTGTATCCTCCATTAAAAACATATCTCTTGTTCAGACTTCTACACTCAATAATTATGTGTCCTACTTCATTGCAATAAAAATAGATAAAATAAAAATACAAGTACTTGGATTGAATATGAGAAGGTATCTGATTCATCATCCCCATTCTATCACTTTCCTATACCAAATTATTTTTTTTCTTCACCTGCTTCCGGTCTACTAGTTTCTTTCTATCTTCTAGCTACTTTTGGTCTGCCATATTATTTTTTCCTTCTACCCACTTCCGGTCTAACAGATCCTTCTTTTCTTCTTCTTTCTTTTGGTCTTTCACATCCATCCACTTCTGGTCTATCATGTCCTTTTTTATCTTCTTCTTTCTTTTGGTCCACCATTTCTATCTGATTTTGGTCTATCATGTCCTTTTTGTCTTCTTCTTTCATCTGATCTATCATTATCCATTCAACTTCCATTGGATCATCTGATTCAACCTTTATTTCCTCATTTTTATTTAGAAAATAGTAGTCCAATTTGTCTTGATTGAGTTCCATTTCAACTTCATCTACCCATGTTCCATTGCATTGAGTTAGAAAACATAAATTCTGACGTTTATCTTCAAAATAATAGATGTTCTTGACAATCCTAAAACCTTCAACAACCCTTTTACTAGTTTGTTTCTTTCTGATTACACAAACATCACTTTTGAACATAACTCCATAACCTTTCTTACAAATTTGACTAGCATTTAACAAATTATTATGTTTCAAACCTTCAACATATTAAACATAATCAATTATATGCTTATCATCAATTGAAATGGTTCCAATGCCTTTGATTCGTGCACTTCATTCTCCTGCAAATCTGATTGCTCCACCATCATATTCTTTAAACTTGAAAAATCATCTCTTACCTCTTGTCCCATGATTTGAACATCTGGAATCTATGATCCATGCTCTTGCAACAACTTTGTCATGCAATTTAATCTCCACTTTATTTTTAGAAATAACTAAAACAATAGGATCCTCAATTGTTTCGTTAGTATCCTCATATTTAGAAAAGTATTCCTCCATGGAACATAATCTCTTTTTACCTGTGCCTTTGAAATTAATTATTATTTTTTAATTATCTTTCTTTTGATTCCCTTTTCTATCACAATCTTCTAATTCACTAAGATATTCCTTGTACTTGCAAGTATTGGAAAAATGTCCTATCCTTCGACAATTAAAAAACTTAAGAGGTAACTTACCTTTGTATCTATTAGTACCTCATTTGAATCTATTTGAAATATACACTTCATATTCCTCTTACATCTTGCATGGCTATGATTCAACATCTGCAATAGCTCTTAATGTAGTCTCCCTCTTTTCTCTTTCAACTTCTACAATCTCAAATTCAGAAAGTGAACCAATAAGTTGATCAACTAAATACTGACTCAGATCTTTTCTCTCCCTTACTTAATTTTTTGCTGGTATGAACTCCTTCAATAGGGTTAATAATATCTTGAGTATGACATTTGTGTCTTCTATATGTCCACCAAAAACTCTGATTCCATCAACAACATCAATAACTATGTAAATGTAGCTTTCAACACTCATCTTCTACCTTTCTTAGTACCTCATACTTCTATTTGTTATTCATCGATCTTTCTTTTCTTAGTTTTTAAATATCCCTCATATACCAAGACCAAATTATCCTAAATATATTTAGCACCCTTCAAACCTTTCACCTTTAGAAACACCATGTCACATAGACTACTAAAAATAATTGCTCTTGATTTCACATTAGCTTCCGTTTGTCTTTCATCTTCATTAGTCAAAGATATTCCAAAAGGAGGATAGTAAAAGGTTTGAATAACCTACCAAATACCATTATGTAATGTTTCCAAATATGCTTTCATCTTTTCTTTCTAATAGGGAAAATTACTGCCATCAAATACCAGAGCCTGGAAGTGTAAGTTCTATGTCATCTTGTATTTGCCTCAAGCAGTTAAACATATTCAAGAGGAACCAAAATATGATACCAATTATTGAACACACTCAAGATGATGAGAGGGGGAAGGGGTGAATTAGAATAAACCAAAATCCACTAGCTAACTTCAATATATATAATATGAAACAATACATAAGTAATGAACATAACTAGAAACATATGATCACCCAAATTTTATATGTGGTGACCTCATACTGGAAAAATAATGGAGATCACTTGCTCACAAAGAATAATTCATCGATGTATATTGTCTAATTACAAAATATATTAGGATCTCACTATTCTATACTTGCAAGAAAAAATCTTATTGCCAATAGAACAATGAATATAAATAGGAGCTCGTTGCTCCAAACTTGCAAATAGATGCTCACTGCCAAAGTAGCAAGATAACAAAATAAACTTGAGCACCCAAGACTCATTATCTCAAGGAAAAGATACATAGAACTCTTTACAAGGATAAAGAGAGATTCTCTTGATAATGTAGTTAATCTACACAATACTCTCAACCTTAGTAACACACTATTATTGCCTTTTCTTTTCTACCACTCTCACTGGACTCTACTCTACTAACTGTAGATCTTGACTAGTTTTCATTCTATATTCTTGTTTCACACCTTAATTTTTTTGAAAGCATAAACTATAATTATATACAAGATAGATAATTGGATATTACAAGGTCAACCATGTCAAATGGATATTAAATTTTAAGTTACAATTCAACCAAGGCATCAACAAAATGTAATAAGGTCCCATACTAGAAGCACCCAAACCAAAACATAGAATGGACAACCGGATAAGAGACATATTAAATATATAGGTAAAATATAGCACGGACCCATCCCGATAAGATATAATTATAAAATTCATAATCTAGACCTAAATCAAGAATCATGATCCACTCGAGGAGAGAGAGGGACCATGAATATGTCACACATAGAAAAATGCTAGATCTACAATTATTAGAACAAATTTTCTATCTAAAATGTGTAGAAACACACTATCTAGTGAATCACCTAACTTTCTGACTATATACATTCCTCCACACACCACATTAGAAACACTATCACATGCTAATAGTCCACATTAGATGCTCGATGCCTATCTACTTTCTAAATGCTTCAATCTAAAATGCAAAGTGAGGTTTTTAAGATCTTTTGCCAATTTATATAAAGATCAATTGCATTTAATGCTCATTGCCGTAAAGCGGTTTACAGAGAGAATTTCAAACTTTGTTTTGAATGAAGTAAAGGTAGTGCGTGAATGCATACAACCTTAATTCATGATTACATGCATGAATCCATAGGCGCATACTCAAAGGTGAGTATACCAGCCACACAGGGGTTCAGAGCTAGAATAGCTCCCCCTAAAACCATGAGGGTCAACTATTCAGAAGTAGAAGGTGTGTCCACTGAGGATGCATCTGCTACCTTGTTCTCTTCATTATCCTTCTTTACTTCAACCTAGATTTTATCTGAGTTAGCTTTGGCTTCCACAAACTTGAATTTTCCTGATTCTTCAAACAAAGACTTCTTAGGATTCTCTTGTCCTTTTGTTCTTGATTTGCAAAACCTTGAGATATGTCCAACTTTTCCACATGAGTGACAGATGATAGGAGGTCTGGTGTTGTTATTCATCATGCTGCATTGCTTGGCTATGTGTCTATTGTAGTTACATATCTAATATGTAATGTTCTACAAGTTTCTTTGAGGTTGATTTCTTTGATTGAATTGAGTTTGAATTGAGTTTGATTCCTTCTTAGGATTCTCTTGTCCTTTTGTTCTTGATCTGCAAAACCTTGAGATATGTCCAAATTTTCCACATGAGTGATAGATTATAGGAGGTCTGGTGTTGTTATTCATCATGTTGCATTGCTTGGCTATGTGTCTATTGTAGTTACATATCTGATATGTAATGTTCTACAAGTTTCTTTGAGGTTGATTTCTCGGATTGAATTGAGTTTGATTCCTTTGGTTCAGTTGTGGCTGATTTATTTGATTTGTTCTGCAATGAATAGCCCTATGACCAAACTTATTACAGGAGTAACAGTAACCATTGAAGGGTATTACATTCTTACAATCTCTTTCCAAGTGTCCATGCTTTTTACAGGCATAGAAAGTATGGTTAACTACCTTGTGCTCATCTTTTGGTGATTCTTCTTTAGTCTCTTCATGATTTTTAGTTTTATTTTCTTCTGAATATTCTATTAGAGCTTTCTTTCTTTCTTGTAATGATTTGATCTCAATTTGAGCTAAACTATATCCCATACTAGTGGTGTCACTTTTTAGCTTTTATGCATAGAGCTGTGATTGAATCAAATCATATCTTGTGTGTAGTTTATCAATCTTGTCTTTTGTTCTTGATAATTCAAATTCAATTTTGTTCTTGATATTTTCCAAATCCAAGATTTTCATATTGGCTTGCATGAGTTCTTCATCCAACTGTTTGTTTTCTTTGTTCTTCTCTTCAATAGATATTAAGCTATCAGTTAATTGATCATTCAATTCTTCTATCTTATCTTTCAGAGACATGTTATCTTCATTCAATTTCAAATCATTGGTGGAGCAATCTTTTAGTTCTTTCCTTAGTTTCTTGATAAGCATTTGTGAGGCATCAAATTTTAGTTTAAGTTCTTCATTTTCTTTCTTAAATCTATCTAGATCTTCAAGGGCTGCTTCAAGATTCTTTTTCAAATGTTTGACTTCTACTGAATCCATGATCTCCTCAAGTGGTTAAACTTTTCTCTCTAAGGACCAGGCTCTGATACCAATTGTTGGAAACATTGAGATGGGGGGGGGGGGGGGAATCAGNGGGGGGTGAATCAGTGTTTAGCTAATTATTCAAACTCAGCAACTCAAACATAAATCAAATATACATCTAATGAAGCTTAACACAAGAACACATAAAACTTGATATGATTATAGGGAAACCTTTATTAGAGGAAAATCCTGGTGGGAATTAGTACCCACAAATATTGTACTAGTATAATGAACCTGTTAAAGTTCCTTTTCCTTGTTAGAAGCAGTCTTTACAATGTGAGTACAATGACCTAGTTAAGGGTCTGACCCTATTAGGAGTCTTTTACAAAAAACCCTATTAGGGGCGAGGACTCACTATCCAAGAGCTCACTACTTAAAGAGAAAGAATGCTACAACCTCCTGAGAATAGATATAGACTATATCCAAAGATGAACTGCTATATGTGACATAGATGTCTGATCAGTTCCAGTTATGTGCTTATGCTCTTAACTTCTTTAAGGGCTCTATCTCATACTGATATCTTCATACTTCTCTGCTATACATCTTCTCTGACTAATTTGATGACACTTCAAATGTATCTTTGCATTACATATATATATATATATA
>MU224484.1:2507058-2523115 GCA_018584345.1 Thuja plicata
TATATATCTTTATGCCTGAATAGTTGCGACTATAAACAAGACCTTAGCCGGCCCAAAAACATAATACACAATGCTTCCAAACAAATTGGCTTAAGAGTGTTGACAACAATGTTTAATACATGATTTCAAACTTATTACAATAGGCACTTAGCCTTTACATAACAAAATATTACACGCTAATCAAAACAATGAAGTCGGCTTCATACTCTATATTATGGACTGCTGATGTACTTGTTCTTTCTGTACCTTGTCTGTATTTCCATTCTCTAACATGCATGTATAGGGTAAGCATAATAACATACCATAGAGCTTAAGTCTGAATGTGCATAACTTGATGTGGTTGTACACACGTGCATTGATGCCCTGATCAACTGCAAGTCACTGTTTTGTTCTGTCTTCTACACTTTGTCAATTTTCACTTCATAGTTTACTGTCAAAACTTCATATGACTTTGTTTCCATAATGACAACACAAAATAAGCCATATACTCCCTAGAAGTGAACTTGCCAACACTAAGATCATTGAGAAAATAAATGAGTCAAACAATAGATGAGGATATGGTAGAGGAAGAAGCTTGCATAGTGGTGGAAGAGGTAGATATGGTGGTTTTGGAAGAAGCTCACATTTTGCTTCAATGAAATGTTATAATTGTGGACAGTTGGGTCACCCTACCTATAGGTGTCCGGATAAGCCACCATCTTCACAAGGAGAGAAGAAAATTGCATATGTGTAAGAGGAAGATAGTACTAAACACTCTGAGGTAAGTCTTGATTCAGAGAAAGGAGAAAGCCTAATGCTTAGGATAATCTTGATTAAAGAACCTAATAAGGATGAACATAAGAAGAGGAGAGCACTATTTAGCATGAAGTGGAAGATTCATGACAAAGTGTGTAGAGTCATCATAGACTTAGGGTCAATAGATAATGTGATCTTAGAGGAGGCGGTGAAGAAGTTGAAGTTGGACAAGATACTTCATGCTTACCTCTACCAAGTAACTTGGTTGAAAAAGGGGAAAAAAATATTGGTCAATGAACAAGTATGGGTTAATTTCACCATAGGGAACTATCAGGATAAGATACTTTATGATGTGCTCTCAATGGATGGTTTCCATTTATTGCTTGGAAGACCATGGAAATATGACAGAGAAGCATTCCACCATGGTAAGGAGAATAATTACTCATTCAAGAAGAATGGAGTGACTTATAAAATTCAATCCTTGATAGAATAAGATACAATGGAGAGGAAGGACATCAATAATCTTTTAATGAGTGGAAAAGAATTCCTAAAAGACATGAAGGGAGAAGAAGGAATTGGTTATGCTATCTTGGGGAAACTAAAGGAGGAGGAGACACCCAATCAGAAACCTATGCCTGCATAAGTCAGATAGTTTTTGGATCATAAGGACATCATATGTGATGGGACACCAGCTACACTACCTCCACAAAGGGAAATCAGTCATCAGATATATTTTGTGCCACGAGCATCATTGCCAAAAAGAGCTGCTTACAAGATGACACCAGAACAAAACAAGGAGATTACAAGGCAGGTTCAAGAGCTTTTGCATCAAGGTCTAATAAGAAAGAGCATCATTCCATGTGTTGTTCCAGTGGTATTGGCTCCTAAAAAGGGAGGTAAGTGGAGAATGTGTATTGACTCTAGGGCAATAAATATGATAACAATAATGTATAGATTTACTATTCCTAGAATAAAAGACTTAATGGATTGCTTAGGGGGTACTAAATAATTCTCAAAAATTGATCTTAAAAGTGGATATTATCAGTTTAGGATGAAAGAGGGAGATGAGTGTAATTTAGCTTTTAAAACCACGGAGGGGCTCTATGAGTGGTTAGTAATGCCTTTTGGGCTTACAAATGCACCTAGTACATTTATGAGGGTGATGAATGAGGTTTTAAAAGACTATATAGGGGTGTTTGTGGAAGTATACCTAGATGATATCCTCATCTTTAGCAAAACCAAAGAAAAGCATATGATACACCTAGAGATTGTGTTGAATAAACTCCAAGCTGAGAAGTTGACCATAAACCTTGAGAAAATTGAATTCATAAAATAAGAACTTGTCTACTTAGGGTTTTTAGCTTCTCAAGGTGACTTGAAGATGTATAAAATCAAAGTTGAAGCCATTTTAAGTTGGACTACTCCAAAAATAGGGACAGAAGTGAGAAGTTTCCATGTTTTGGCTCAATTTTATAGGAATTTTAAGAGGAGATTCAGTGAAATATATGCACCTATCCTAGATACCATAAAGGGTGGAGTCAAGACAAAGTTCATATGGACCAAGGAAGCCAATGAAGGGTTTGAAAGGTTGAAGAAAGATGTGGCTACCCAACCTATACTGGTATTGCCAAGTTTTGATAAATTATTCATTGTGGAATGTGATGCTAGAAACATAGCAGTAGGTGCAATCCTAAACCAATATGGAAGACCAGTGGCCTTCTTTAGTGGAAGATTAAATGAGGAAAAATCAAGGTATTCATCGTATGATCTAGAGATTTATTCTTTGGTACAAGCTCTTAAGAAATGGAGGCACTATTTGTTGCCAAAATAATTTTTTGTATACACCAACCAAGTGTTAAGCTACATATATACACAAGAGAAGCTCAGTTTGAGGAATATAAAGTAGATGGATTTTTTTGCAATCATACACCTTCACAATAAAGCACAATAAGGGAGTAAAAAACAAAGTTGTGGATGCACTTAGTATGAGATTTCTTACTATCCAAGAGATACACTTGAAGGGAACTGGAGTTGAAGGATTTAAGGATTTATATAAAGGAGATGCAGATTTCTCAGAGATCTACAAGGTATGAAGTGATTTTGATAATCATTTCCATAGTGAATATGCTAACTATACATTGAATAATGGTTTACTATTTAGAGGGAAACAACTATGTGTTCCAAGGGGTTCCATGAGGGAGAACCTCATCCAAGAGAACAAAAATGGTAGTTTGAGTGGACACTTTGGGTTAAACAAGACCCTAGATCTTGTGAAGATATTTTACCATTGTACTAAAATGCAGAAGGATGTAAGGAGGTATGTTGAAAAATGTGGAGTATGTCAGAAGGAAAAAGTAACATCTTGAAATGTAGGGCTATATCATCCATTGCCCATCCCAAATAGGCCTTGGAAGTGCATAAGTATGGACTTCATAGTGGGGCTACCTAGAACACCAACTGGTTTGGATAGTGTGTTTGTGGTAGTGGACAGATTGAGTAAGATGAGTCACTTTATCCCATGTAAAAAAAAAATGATGCCAGCCACATTGCCCACCCTTTCTTTAAAGACATAGTAAGGATACATGGTTTTCCAACCAGTGTCAAATCAGACAGGGATGTGAAGTTTATGGGACACTTCTGGAAAACACTGTAGAGGAGATTGGGAACCAACTTGGCACATATCTCTACATATCATCCTCAAACAGATGGTCAAACATAAGTAATTAACAGGGTACTTGGTAACTTATTAAGATGTTTAACCAAGGAGTATGGGCAAGTATGGGAACAAGTCATCCTACAAGAAAAAATTTCCTATAATGACAGTACCAATAGGACTACTGGTAAGAGTCCATTTGAGATTATGTATGGATTAAATCCAAGGGGTATTTTTGATATTAGAGACCTAAAAGGTTATAAAGGGATCAGTGGACATGTAGATGACTTTTCTTAGTCTATGAGAGAGGTCCATGAACAAGTGAAGAAGACACTAATGGAGGCAAATTAGAAGCTTAAAGATAAGAAGGATGAAGGGAGAAGAGACTTATAGTTTGAGGTAGGAGACTTGGTGATGGTGTTTTTGAACAAAGATAGACTATAGAAAGGCATTCCTATCAAGATTTAGATGAAGAGGATTGGTCCATGTAAGGTGTTGGCCAAGTATGGCTCCAATGCCTACAAAATAGATTTACCAAAGGAGATCTCCATTTCTCCTATTTTCAATGTGAAGGATCTGATTGAATACAAGGGTACAAAGATAGAGGAGAAATAATATATTACAATGGTGTTTAAGGATGTGGTAGAACTCAAGGTTCCTGATTGGATCAAGCCTCAAGTTGAGAAGGTATTAGATTCTAGAGTGAAGAAGAAGACTAGATACATGCCATACATGGAGCACCTAGTGAAATGGAAGTATCAACCTAAATTAGAGGCTACTTGGATAGAAAGTGGTGATTTCAAGAAGAATGACATCAATCTAGAGTTTATCACACATCAGGTACCCTAAATTCCTTGTTGCAGGGGGAGAATGGTGCAGGAGCACCTTAAGGTCTTAGTGAAGATATTTGAAAATTTTGGCTTGTAGGTGGTTCTAGCCAACCATCAGGGTAATAAGGACTAATGATAAAGTCCTAATTTTGATGTGATGTGTATTTTTAGGTAAGAGTCTTTTGAGTCATGTTTTTGGTTGGATCAAATAGGTTCTAATGCTTAAGTCCTAGAATAGTCAAAGTTGGTCAAACATTGAATAAGACCCCAAGTTGAAGGGAAAGATGTTATTTTGTTGTTTTTAAGTGTTTTAGGATCCAATGGATTTATTTTGGATCAAGTTGAGAAAGAAGAGATAGTAGAATTTCAAATGTGCAAAAATTTGTAAAGTTGCTCATGACAACTTTGCAACTTTGCAAAGTTATCATGACAACATTTCCTAAAATATTGTAAATAGTTTTAAATGGGTTCAAATCTCAACCTTAGGGTCTGAGAATGTGAGGTTGACATATATAAGGTTAGAAAAACCCTAATCTAGGGGTTGATTGTCAGTTTGTATGAATTCAATAGGAAGAAGCATTGAATTCTGTGTGACAGAGCTACTTTTGCCATCATCTAGACCTTTGATGGATTGAATGGTCTACTCTAATGCATTGAAAATTTATTTCTTGTTATGTGTTTAATCTTTGTGGAATCAATTTGGGATTTTGGTACATTTCCTAATCATTTTTCAAATTCTTTAAGTTCTTTTGGTTTGTTGTCTAGTCCAGAAGCAACCATGTAAATATGGCTCCTTCTTGAGTTCCCATGGTTGAAACTCAATGGCCACTTGGAATCAAGGAGGAAAATTTGTAAATAGTCTAAATATGGATTTTTCAGTCTTTGTGTGTAGGGGAGCTATTTATTCAAGTAGGCCCTAGGCGAGTACAGTGGTATTCTGGCTAGGAGTCTATACAGTGCAGAGGCAAGAAGACTTGATTGATGGATTGGTTTGTGCCAATCATGAGGTGGAGAGTGTAGGAGCATGTATCAAGGATATATTTTGGAGAGGAGAAATTATTAGGAGCTTAGGTGAGCACCTTGAAATAAAAAAGAAACCAGACTATCATACTTGCCTGAGAAACCCTTAAAAATAGAAGTTTGTTGAAAGTCCACTATACAGACATTTTGGGAACTTAAAACCTAGAAAATATTGAAGCTTAGGATGAAAATATAAAGAATCCACAGTTAGTTTGGTTGGTTTCTAACGATAGTTGGAAAGAGATTCAAGTTTTTCAGTTTCTAGGAGGCCTAATTGGGCTAAAAAGGCTACAAGGCCTAAAATAAGAAACTAATGAACTCGATGGGAAATCTTTGAAAGAATCCATTAGAATGGGTCAAAATTGATTTAAATTAAAGGGGAAGTACTGGGAACACCTTTTCCTATTTCCAAGAGAAATTTGGGAGCATAGTTGCCTGATTGAGCCTATGGGTGCATAGTGGATTTATGTAGGGATGAAGAGAGATTGAAGTTGGTGGAGAGGTCTAGAGGGACTAGGGGAACCATAGGAGTGTTCTATAGTTAGGGTAGAGATAAGTACCCTAGGAAGACAAAGGAGAAGGTCTTGAGAAGGGAAAGAGTTCTATTGTGAGTTAGACCTCCACATCACGTACCTTTTCTTTAGTCTTGCTTGTTTGGTTGTTTCCCGTGTGTGGGCCTATTGTTATCTCCTCAGCACTCTGGGAGTGGACCTTTGGTTGCATAAGGTTGGGTGGTAGTGATTCTTATTACCATTGAGATTCAATGTTTGTGAATGTTTCTTGGATGATCCTTGTTGCACTTGTATCTTCTTGTTCTTCATTGTTGGATACTTGTTCCTATCTTTCTTGTGTTGTATAATTGTATCATTGTATGAGTTGTGATATTCTTGTGTATTGTATTGTAATTTGTATTAACATTTATTACATATCATAAAATTTTTACAGTGGATTGTTGGTTCATTATGATTTCATTTGTATCTAGGTTTCATTTATGAGATGATGTTCTTGTTATTCATTTATATTGTGTGAAGATTGTATATTGTTTATTGTATTTAGTACACTAGTTAACTTACATAATTATATGTCATGGAACCCTCAGGATTTTTAATATATTAATGAGTTGCATTTATGAGTATGTATGTCTTATGTTATTTTGCTTCTGCATTGTTAATTCTTTATCAATTGTAAACTCTTAAAAAAAACATTATGTAAACTTAGTAACATGTTTAAGGTTAACTTCTCATGGGTTCCCTGGTGGGGCATTACAATTATTCTAGATAACCATATGATAGGGAAATCTTAGATTGCATCAATACAAGTAGAAAATTATTTTGTGCTAGATAGTTATATCATAGGGCAATTTTAGATCATATCGGTGTAAATTTAGCAAAATGCTAGATAGTCATCCAATAGTGTGCAATATTTTGATAGCATTGGTATGAGTAGAAATGCTATATGGTTGTATGATAGGGAGACATATATACACCACTACAGGTAGAAAATATAGATGGTCATACAATCGGTCAAAATATTTTGATAGGTAGATTTCCCCCATGAAGGAAGATACAATATATAGTGAATTAGAACCACAAAGGGAGATATGATAAGATAGTAGATTGGCCCCCACAAAGAAAAATATGATAAGATAGGAGTCAAGGAGATGTAAGAACCTCATGAAATAATGCTAATAATGTAGAAAGGAAAAGATAGAGGTGAGACTCAATATCAATTATCATCCAAAAAAGAATAAGAAGGTGTATCAATAGATGAAGGATTGATGCCACCCAATTCATGAATTTTTTTATTTTATCTGACAAGGCCTTATATTAACTAGTAGAATGACCAAGAACTTGATGGTATTCATAGAAATAAATATATACTTTATCATGCTACAAATATTTATGTGTTGGATGAAAAGTTATCAATTGGGCTTTGAGAAGCCACACAATTTTTTTCTCTTGTTTCGATAAAGAATGAGGAGCAAGAACTAACCCTTTTCCTTGTAAATAAAATTTTGATAGATCACAAGAAGAAGTCATATAGACATTGGACGATGGAACAGGGGTTTATGATAGAGGAGAAGGATTGTAACCTAAGTACCTTGTAAATGGACATTATTTTGGTTCTAAAGGGATCTTAAAGCCTTGTTCCACACATCCAACTGGTGCAGGAACACCAAGGTAGGGCTAAGATATACAATATTACCTAGGGATTCCTTGATTTTTTTGCTTGTAGTGGTTCTATCCAAACCACTAGCATAATAAGGGGACATGTAGGTCCTAGTGTGTAGTGTGTTAAGTGAGGATTCCTTAATAGGTCCTTAGCGACCTTTGAGTCCATATAGGTCAAATAGGGTGTTTTTGGGATTTTAGTGCCAAATTGGCCAAAAAAGGGACTAGAGGTCCTATTTCATGTTTTTACACCTTAATTAGTGATTTGGGTAAGTTTGGACAAATTTTGACCAAGTTTGGATAATATATCCAAAAGTTGCAAAAGTTGTCAATGTTGTCATTGACAACATTTGTTGCAAGAATGCAACTTCGATGGAATTGGTTTCTTAACTGTCTAAAAATGATGTTTTAGTGTTTTGGCCAACTACATAAGGCTATCCTTGATCATTTGTAAGGGTTGGCAAGTTTGTGTCAGAGTGTCTACGGACTGTAGAATTGAATAACAATTGGATTTTGTGTAATTTGTGAGCATTTCATATTGAAGTGGATTGAATCATCTACTGTAATCCTTTTTTATGTTAATGTATATTGTTCTTAGAATTTTTGTGGTGTTAGATTTCTGGTTTGCATAGTGTGAGTTGCTGTTGTAAATTCTTTTAGTTTTTGTCCAGTCGCTGGCCTGATTCAAGCATCTTGTGCAAATGGGATCATAGATCCATTTTACACCGTGGAAACTGCACGGGCCATTGGCATATGGGAGGTGACTCCATGTACACTATGTATGATGAAGGAGTGGCCTAGGAAAGAATGGTAGATATTTATGAGGTGATGGCCTAGGCGAGCCAGTGATGCATGGCTAGGGATCACCAATAGTTGTAAAGAAATTTGGAAGGATTGAAAGAATTAATTGCTTCAATCAAGGGTTGTGGCGAGGTAGTAGGGTGAGTGAAGGAACCCTAGCTTAGAGGAGAAGTTTGGGTGTGATGTTTTTCTATCCAAGAAAATCAATTTCTTGAGCAGATAGTGAAAAGGTCCTAAAACCCTAAATTTTAGGCATGTTTATAGGAGGTACTGTACGGACACCTCTGGGAGCCAAGAAATAGAAAATACTTAGGTTATTGATAAATTTTATTAGGATATGGTGTTATTTTTATAACTTGTTAAGGATATTTACAAGTTATTGCAAAAAAGGAGCCTAATGCTAGTAGCCCTCTTTTGGGTGAAATTGGCTTGGAATTTGGAACTCATTTAGGGTTTCAATCTGAAGGTAGTTTGTGGATATTTTAATTGGTAAAATAAACTATCTTGAAGATTACCTTTCCATATGGAAGAGTATGGAATCCATTTGGATCATTTTGTGCAGATGGAGCAAGAAAGGCCATTGGAAGCTTAGGAAGAGCTAAAGGTGAGTTTGTGTTCTACATTGTTGATGTTCACTAGTTGAAAGTAGTAGGATCTTGTGAGGAGAATCCTAAGGAGAATAGGGTTATTTTAAGAACCATATTAGGTTATTAGAGTGACATAGGATCCCATAGAGGAAGATAAGGATAAGCAAGACTAGTGTTACATCAAAGTGGTATTAGAGAAATTTGAGAAACTTGGGAAGATTAGTGTATGTTTGCAGCTACTGGTGAATCAGTAGGAGAGTCAAAGATGGTGACAAATGCAGAGTTAGCTAAGAAAGTTGATGAGAAAAAAGAGATGAATTGACTCATTGAAGAAGCCTTAGAAGGGATGAGATTAAAGCTAGAGGAATTTTCCAATGAAGAATCTAGGAGCAGAGAAGGAGTGGAAAGAAGTGATAGGGGAAAGAAGGTTGCTAAGGAAGACATCATTCCTGAACTAGACCCTGTCTTGAATGAATAGCCATTCTTGAAAGCCATAAAAGCATTAGGTGGAAAAGCATTAGAATTAATCCCTTTGTTTAGTGGAAAGATGGACATTGAAGCACTCATGGATTGGATAGAGGGAATGGAGAACCATTTCAAATGTGAGGGTGTGACTGAAGCTCAAAAGCTTAAGGTGGCCAAGTCTAGACTCAGAGGGTCAGCTTTGACTTGGTGGAAATACCTTTAGGATGAGAGGGTAAGAATGGAGAAGCAACCCATAGAAAATTGGAATGCAATGGTGACCAAGCTGAAGGAGAATTATCTCCATGAGGATTATGAAATCCTATAGAAAGAGACAAAACTTGAAACAAAAAGACCTAGATGTGGTCTCATACACTAAGGAATTCCAAATATTGTGTCTAAGGTCTAAATTGTAAGAAGAGGAGTCAATCAAAGTGGCTAGATACTTTGGTGGATTGAAATGGAACATCCAAAATGAAATTAGCCTATGGACACAAACTATAATACAAAAGTGTCATCAGTTAGTCATAAGAGTGGAGGACAAGAACAAGAAGAAGGGTGACTCTAGATTCAAGAATAACAGAGGTAGAGGAAGAGACCAAAGGGGTCAAAGAGGAGGCTACCAAGGTAGAGGTAGTGAGAAAAGGTCACAAGGTGAGAACAAGTTGATAGAGAAGCATACTGAAAGAAGTTCAAGAGGGGGCTATAATAGAGGCAGGGGTAATCATGGTGATCCTAGTAGAGGAAGAGGAGGTAGGAATAGTTCTTACTTTGCAACCATGAAGTGCTATTATTGTTGGCAATTAGGTCATCCAACCTATAGATGTCCCGACAAACCTTCTACAACAAACATTGACAAAAGGGTAGCATATGCTCATGAGGAAACTTCAAGTGTCAAATCACTTGAGATTGACCATCTAGATTCATAGATGGGTGAGAACTTGATGTTCAAGAGAGTACTAATAAGACAACCAATAAAGGATGAGCCCAAACATAGGAGGGCTTTGTTTAGAATCAAATGTAAAATCCTTGGAAAGGTTTGTAAAGTGATTATGGACTTTGGATCCACAGATAATATCATCTCAGAGGACGCAGTAGTGAAAATCAAGCTAGCTAAAATACCCCATGTAAATCCATATAAGGTAACATGGCTCAAAAAAGGCAAAAGTGTATTGGTAAATGAGCAAATATGGGTGAATTTTTCAATAGCAGGGTACAAGGATAGGTTACTTTGTGACATCCTACCAATGGATGCTTTCCATTTTCTATTAGGAAGGCCTTGGAAATTTGAAAATGGGGTAGTGTATGATGGGAAGGATAATTCCATCACATTCAAGAAAGGAGGTAAAAATTTAGAGATTCAGTCTTTTCTAGAAGATGAAGAGCCACGGTCCAAGACTCCTAATGTCATGTTGTGTAGTGGAAAGGAGTTTGTGAAGGATATCAAGGATGATGAGAGTGAAGGGTATGATATTGTACTAAGACCCAAGGAGGAATAAAAACTAGTCAAGGAGTCATTACCACTAGAGGTACAAGAATTTCTTGTGAAGTACAAAGATATAGTGAGTGATAGCACTCCTACAACCCTACCACCTAAGAGGGTAATAAGTCACCAAATAGACTTTGTGCCAGGTGCATCTATGCCTAATAAGGAAGCATACAAGCTTACACCTAATTAGAATTTGGAGGTAGCAAGACAAGTGTAGGAAATATTGGATCAAGGTTTGATCAAGAAGAGTATAACCCCTTGTGGAGTCTCGGTTGTGTTGGCATCCAAGAAGGGAGAAAAATGGATACTTTGCACAAATTCAAGGGCCATAAATAGAATCAAAATAAGCTATAGGTTCCCTATACCTAGGATAGAGGATCTCATGGATTTCCTTGGAAGGGCAATGTACAGTACCAAGTTGGAATTGAAGAGTGGGTATCACCAAATCAGGGTTAAAGAAGGGGATGAATGGAAAATGGAATTCAAGACCACAGATTGGTTACATAAATGCCTTGTGATGCCCTTTTTCCTCTCTAATGCTCCGAGCATAGTCATGAGGCTCATGAATGAGGTGCTCAAGGACTTCATAGGGAAGTTTGTGGTGGTATATCTTGATGATATACTAATATTTAGCAAGACAAGAGAGGAGCATATCAAACATGTAGAGGCAGTGTTGCAGAGATTACATGAAGAAATGTTGGCTATTAACCTTGAGAAGTGTGAGTTATTCAAGAAAGAACTAGTGTATTTGGGCTTTGTAGTGTCCAAAGGGTCTTTGAAGATGGGCCAAGAAAAGGTTTTTGCTATCCTAAAATAGCCTCCACCTACCACAACCACTAAGGTAAGAAGTTTCCATGACCTTGCATAGTTTTATAGGAAATTTATTAGGAATTTTAGTGGGATATGTGCACCATTATTGGATACTATTAAGGGTGAGGTCAAAACTAAGTTTAGGTGGACCTTAGAAGCTGAGAAGTCCTTTGAGATGTTGAATAAACAAGTGGCTACTCAACTTGTCCAACAATTTCCAAGCTTTAAGAAATTGTTCATCATTGAGTGTGATGCAAGTGGGATGGTAGTAGGGGGTGTATTGAGTCAAGAAGGTAGGCCAATTTCCTTCTCTAGGGATAAATTGAATGAGGCTAAGAATATATATTCTTCTTATGATTTGTAACTATATGCTTTAGTTCAGTCCATGAGAAAATGAAGGAATTATCTATTTCCCAAAGAATTTGTGGTGTTCACTAACAACCAGGCCCTTAGTTATATTAATACTCATGAGAAACTAAGCAATAGACATTTGAAATGGATGGATTATTTGCAGGAATTCACTTTTACTATAAAGCACAAGAAAGGGCAGCTTAATAAGGTTGTATATGCACTAAGAAGGAGGTTAATTACAGTTTGAGAAGTCCAATTGAATAGCATTGGCATTGATAGTTTCAGAGATCTTTAGAAGGAAGATGAGGACTTTGGGGAAACATACAAGGTGTGTGTTAACTTTCAAAACCATTTCCATAGCGTGTTCTCAGATTTTACTTTGCAAAATGGACTGTTATTTAGGGTTAATCAGTTATGTGTACTAAGAGGCTCTATGAGGATGAATCTCATACAAGAGAAAGATAATGGATCTTTAAGTGGTCACTTTGGTATGAAAAAAAACCTTGGAGCTTGTGCAAAGGTTCTACCATTGGCCAAAGTTGGTGAGAGATGTCACCAAATATGTGGAGCAGTGTGTTGTCTACATGAAAGCCAAAGGAGGAATAAGTAATATAGGGTTATATCAGACTTTACTAGTCCCTAATAGACCATGGGAGTGTGTGAGCATGGATTTTGTAGTAGGTCTACTTAAAACTAAGAAAGAGTATGACATCATAAATGTAGTAGTTGAAAAATTTAGCAATTGGGGTCATTTCATACCCTGTAAGAGTACTAATGATGCTAACCACATAGCCTATTTATTCTTTAAAAATATTGTGAGGATCCATGGTCTTCCTTTGAGAATAGTATCAGATAGGGATGTAAAATTTATGAGCCATTTTTGGAGGACATTATGGACTAGATTGGGTACCAATCTATCTTTTGGTTTAGCCTACCACCCTTAGACTGATGGCCAAACTGAGGTGGTGAATAGCGTGTTGGGTAACCTATTGAGGTGTCTAACTAAGGAGTATGGGAAGACTTGGGATGTGGTCATTCCCCAAGCATAATATGATTACAATGACAGTAAGAAAAAAATGACAGGAAGAAGCCCATTTGAGGTTGTTTATGGGATGCACCCAAGGGGTGTTTGTGAGCTTAGGGATCTTGGAGGTATGGAGTATAGAAGTAGGCATGCTGAGGAGTTCACCCATACTATGAAGGAGATACAAGAACAAGTTAGGAAGCAAATCCAAGGTAGTCAACAAAAGTTGTAGGCCAAAGTTGATGAAAATAGGAGAGATGTTCAATTTGAAACGGGTGACTATGTGATGGTTCACTTGATCAAGTTTCGAGGTTACATAGAGGTGTCCCTACCAAGATTTAGATGAAAAGGGTGGGACCTTGCAAATTTTTTTCCAAGTATGGGGATAATGCCTATAAGATAGACTTACCATCAGATTTGAGCATATCTTCAGTGTTCAATGTGCAAGACTTAATCCAGTTCAGAGGGAAGATATAGGAGATCAGTCAAGACAAGTAATGACTCAGTGGGGATGTTGAGGCTACTATATTACCTCCCAAACCACATATGGTAGTAGATAAATTTTTGGACTCCAGGTTTAAGAAGACTACAAGGCATAAGGTCTACATGGAACACTTAATTCAGTGGAAGGATAGACTAGAATCAAAGGCCTCATGGATTGCAAAAGAAAACTTCAAGAAGGTGGGAATTTTAGAGGATATACTATCTAGAGGAGTGACATAGCTTTCCCTTGCAGGGGAGTATGGTGCAGGAGCACCTAGGTAGGGCTAAGCTATGCAATATGACCTAGGTCTTCTTTGATGTTTTGGCTTGTAGTGCTTTTAGCCAGACCACTAGGATAATAAGGGGACATGTAGGTCCTAGTGTGTAGTGTGTTAAGTGAGGATACCTTAATAGGTTTTTAATGACCTTTGAGTCCATATAGGTCAAATAGGGTGTTTTGGGGATTTTAGTGCCAAATTTGCCAAGAAAGGGACTAGAGGTCCTATTTTATGTTTTTACACCTTAATTAGTGGTTTGGGAAAGTTTGGACAACTTTTGACCAAGTTTGGATAGCATATCCAAAAGTTGCAAAAGTTGTCAATGTTATCATTGACAACATTGACAATATTTGTTGCAAGAATGCAACTTTGATGGAATTGATCTCTTAACTATTTTAAACTGGTGTTTGCAAGGGTTGGCAATTTTGTGTCAAAGTGTGTACGGACTGTAGAATTGAATAATAGTTGGAGTTTGTGTAATTTGTGAGCATATGGTATTGAAATAGATTAAATCATCTACTGTAATCATTTTTTATGTTAATGTATATTTTTCTTAGACTTTGTGTGGTGTTATATTTCTGGTTTGCATAGTTTTAGTTTCTTTTGTAAATTATTTTAGCTTTTGTCCAGTCACTAGCCTGATTCAGGCATCTTGTGCAAATGGGGTCATAGATCCATTTTCCACTATGTAACTTGCACGGGCCATTAGGATATGGAAGGTGAACTCCATGTACATTATGTATAGTGAAGGAGGGGTCTAGGAAAGGATGGTAGCTATTTGTGACATGATTCCCTAGGCGAGCCACTGATCCATGGCTAGGGATCACCAATAGTTGCAGAGCAATTTGGAAGGATTGAAACACTAGTACATTTGAGGTCAAATTATGATGGCCATTTGTTGGATTTCCAACGCTCATTTGTCGGTATTATGACACATGAGTCCATCACCATTTTTGCATTGGAAATTGTGATAGAAGACACATCTGTCAGTTTATCGACACCACATCACGTCAGAAACTTGCACATGACAACAACTTCCTCATGGTATTTCCTGCGGTTCATCCATCGGCATTTCGACACCACAACCTATCAGAAATATACAATCTCTATCAGAAATAACTGTCAAAAACATATCCTTTCCAACATTATAACTATTGGCATACCGAGAGTTTCCACCTAATTTTGACAGATATACCTGTCGGATATATAGCATTACTGTCAAAGTTTCTGTTGAAAAATTTCTATTTGCAACACTTTAACTGTCGGAATAGCAACAGTCATGCAACATTTCTTCGACAGGTTGCCCTGTCGAACGTATAGCATTACTATTGGAAGAATTGTCATAAATTATGATTCTCCAACATTTTATATGTCGAAGGCATAGCACTGCTGTCAGAAATTAATTATGAAATGTTGAAAAATCAACGGATATGCACATTAAAGATAAAATAGCTCAAGAGACCATCATAGGTTCTCTCTTTCTTTGGTCTATATTATTGATAGAATGTTTTACCTTTCATTAGCTCATCAAATCCAGGGATTTGAAAGAATTTAATAGAATATTTTCATGACAACGTATATTATTTAAGTTGACGTTGCACATTTTATCTACTTCGCGCACTTGTAGACTATGAGGATGATGATAAAGAAGCATGGCCATGGTAGGAGATGTTTCTTTATCGTCATCTTCATAGTATACAAGTGCGCGAAGTAGATAAATTTTTGCAACGTCAACTTAAATAATATACGTTGTCATGAAAATATTCTATTAAATTCTTTCAAATCCCTAGATTTGATGAGCTAATGCAATGTAAAACATTCTGTCAATAATATAGACCAAAGAAAGACACAACCTATGATGGTCTCTTGAGCTATGTTATCTTTAGTCCTAGCTACTATCCTAGCTACCTATCGATTGTCAAGAATAATCACCGCCTTGCATTTATGTACACTGCACAAATTGATCCCATTCTCGCAAAAACATTTTACACTTGTACATCTCATCAATACTGGAGGCCTAAAGTAATTTTATACGATCACTAGAACATTTTGTGCATGGATGAGAAACAGTATCCAAAGTTTCTAGATAACCATTTTTTGAGAAGAGGAATGAGTGCAGGCCAAAGAAGGGATAATTCCACAATAGAAAGGAAGACATATTTTTAGCCTGGGTCTGGATCCTATGCCCAATTGTTGAAGGATCTAGGGCCAGTCTAGAAAGATGTCTTCCATTCTATCTACAACATTGTGTCCATCCATGATCTCAAGAATATCATCATCTTTCTACTCTTCATTTGCCAAAATATATCGCTTCTTCAAGCTTGCAGAGTAATCTTATTAATAAAAGAACTCTTGCCAACATT
>MU224484.1:2539487-2553197 GCA_018584345.1 Thuja plicata
AAAGGAATAGTGTTGGTGTTAGGTTTCATTTATTATTGAATTCAATGGTTTCCAAGATGTGTTGAGGAGTTTTCTCCTTGTTTAATGTTAATTGTTCCTACACAATCCACTCATAAAATAGTGAAATTCTATGTGGAAGCAATGGTTGATAGTGTTCCTTGGGGGAAGGGGGATTGCGAAAGACTTTTTATCATTGTATTGTGTATTTCCAATATGTTTGGATGCAGGGCAAACCAGAAGAATGAAGGATCACTCATTGATTGCATGATAACCCAGTTTTGAAGGGTCACTGGTTGAGGGGACAGTCAAGGTTTGGGTGATGGGGCCATTGGAGGACCCTAGTTATTTATATTAATTTCTATTCAAATTGGATGCATGGATTTCTTGTGAATTATTGGCTGCTATGTATCCTGCAACTGGATCTGTAAATCTGCATATACTTCTCTAGGGTTGTAAGCCGCTTAGGGATCAAAATAGAGAAACTAAATAAAAATTGTTCTTTTTCCTATTTCCTTTTAACAAATTCTCAACTATCAATGATACAATACATTTGATTCCCTAAGCTATCAATACAAATGATGCCTAGCTAGAAGCTCACAGGCTGTCCATTTGATAACCACAGTCAACATTTGAAAAAAAAAGGATATCCTTGAGCACAAGCACCAATAACATCAAATAATGGAGTTAAAGCATGGGCTAGGGCATGACACTAGTAGAATGCAGTCATTTTAGTGACATCAATATATAATGGCATCATTAAACACATATGCCAGTAATATCAACAAACGTGAATCCAAACATTTGAATACAGTGAATCAAAATCCTTGAGCACAAGCACCGATAACATCAAATAATAGAGATAAAGCACTAGCTAGGGTATGACACCAGTAGAATGTGGTCATTTCAGAGAGAAAATCCCTCAACAATAAAATGAAATGCATTCAAATATGATGCCAGAGGCTCGAAAGATGAAGAAATCACATACCTTCTCTCGCGCTCAGCTCTCGCTCCTTTTCTCCCATTCTCCAATCGAAATAAAAATGATGAGGCTGTTTCAATTTTTTTCTAATGTATACCCCAAATCTATCAGAATTCCAATGGTCAATTAAACACCCATCAAAATACCGACATCATCGGGGCCTATTACAAAAAAAAACACCAAATTCATAAGAAAAAGTTACACGTCAGAAACTTCTGTTGAAATTTGGCCCCAAATGTATTAGTGAAAGCATTCATTGCTTCAATAAGGGATTATGGAGAGGTAGTAGGGTGAGTAAATTAACCCTAAATCAGAGGATAAGTTTGGGTGTGATGTTTTTCTATCCAAGAAAATCAATTTCTTGAGCAGATAGTGGAAAGGTCCTAAAACCCTGAATTTTAGGCATGTTTATAGGAGGTACTATACGTACACCTCTGAGAGACAAGACCTAGAAAATCCTTAGGTTATTGATAAAGGGTATCAGGATATGGTTTTATTTTTCTAACTTGTTAAGGATTTTTACAATTTATTACAGAAAAGGAGCCTAATCAGGCCTAATGCTAGTAGCCCTCTTTTGGGTGAAATTGGCTTGGAATTTGGAACTCGTTTAGGGTTTCAATCCAAAGGAAGTCTTTGGATATTGTAATAGGTCGAATAAACTATCTTGAAGACTACCTCTCCATATGGAAGAGTTTGGAATCCATTTGGATCAGTTTGTGCAGATGGAGCAAGAAAGGTCATTGGAAGCTTAGGAAGAGCTATGGTGAGTTTGTGTTCTACATTGTTGATGTTCACTAGTTGAAAGTAGTAGGATATTGTGAGGATTATCCTAAGGAGAATAGGGCTAGTTAAAGAACCCTATTAGGTCAGTAGAGTGACCTAGGAGCCCCTAGAGGAAGCTAGGGATAAGAAATACTCGTGTTACATCACCAACACTATATCCTTTGTATCCATATTTTGTATCCATATTTAGAAAGACTATTGAATCCTAGGCCATAATGTGATTGCAACTCCTCAATAGGAAAAGGATCACCATGAATGGTATAATCATTGGTGCTCAAATGATCCCACAATATAGAAGAATAACTATCTTTTACAATGGGTGCGAATGATATCTATGGAATAAGAAGGTGGATAGGGTTGAGTTTATATTCTCCAATGGAGTCTATAAAGTCTAAAGAACACAATACATGCATTTGATTTGGAAGGAGATGGAGGAGAAGGGATAGACTGACTCTCTATTTTGGAAGGATCTTCTTACTTAGGAGTATCTTATTTAGGGACAACTTTCTTATGGTCCTCCTTGTTGGATTTTTGTAATTGATGAAGGAGAATGTTGTAGTTATGTCATACTAGTTTCCATTAATGTCAACATACCTCTGTTGATTGATTCTATTATGGCTCTTGGATATTCAATGATACAATTAATGTTGTTTTGGTTTTCATGTATCTACATGAATAGATTTGGAGATAGGATTTTTATAAATTGTTTTCGTATATTTGATGCTTCTATATTCAAGATTTCATGCATTTTGGTGCTTCAGTTAGATCACTATTTTAAATAGTAACTATGTTTTTTATTTACTCTGTTCCTCTAAAATAAAATATGTGTTCAACATGTCCACATTACTTCACTTGAATATTTTTGGGACAAGGTTAAGGAATGAATGAAAAATTTAATCTCAAGTTGGTATCAACAATTCTTGTGTTTTTTCTGACTCATTGAAGTAAACTGTGTGGTATACTCTGGATGTAACATGTAATGAATTAATTTAGCCAACTACTTGATGAAGTGTATTTTTCTGACATGGAAAGTGATTGGATTTAATATAAATATGATTAATGTGTCTCATTTGAGGAAGGAAAATGAGATAAGAGAACTAGAAGAGGAATATGAAGTGATATGTTGCAGAAACATATGGAAGTTACTAAAGAATAGATGAAGTTTATTAAGCCTATATTTTGATATTCAAAGGAAATGATTTTATGCGCATATCAGATGCAATTGTAACAATTCATTTTTTCTACTTACTAAATTTATTTGGTAGTGTGCCCTTCGATGGTGAGCCTCTATATATCAGATAGTGAGTCCTTAGATAATGATCCATGTAGTGAGCACTTGTAACATTATATGTATCATCCTTAAAAGTTAGCATGAATAATTGGAGGCTCTAGCACCTATTAGACCCCATTTTGGTGATTTCAAGGTCTGAATGTCCATTATGCTTGATCCCACCAATCTACATTTTCTCCCTCTGCATCCTATCACACTTCCTCAGCTCCTGACAAAATTTGAGGTGATTTTACCTAGAAAAAGTCTATTGTCTGACTTGTTCTTGGGTTTTTGATCTTAGATTTGGCTTGAGACCCGATGGTGGGGTTTTATTCCAAAGTCCAGATTTGTGGTCAACATGAATTTAATTTGAATCCATAAATGAGTATAAAAGGACATCTACTCCTCTCATTTGGTATACATCAATCATATGCAAACAATATCAAGTGCAAGAATTCAAGCCTTCAAGCAATCAAACAATTAAATTTGTGGAATTAAGGATTTGGATCCAATATTTGAAGGCATGAACCCAATGTAGGATCTCCAAGTCTCTTTTTATTCAAGATCCAATAAAAAAAGGAAATCTTCTCTCATTGATGCAATTTTCTCTCCCATGTTGTCCAAGTAGAGAAATTCACAAGCAAGAAAGAAGATCCATACATACATGCTTTTTCTCTCTCCTTCTCCATTGAGGTTATCAAGAATATCAACATTCAAGATCTAGGAGTGAAAATCATAGATCCACATATTTTTTAAGGCATCCTTGATTCTAGTAGTTATTCATGACCAAACACATACAAGAATCTTCATTGATTTGAGCAATTATTACATTTGTTCATGAGGTTTTTTCATGCAAAGCAAATCTAACATTTATCTTTTTTACATTACTTTCCTTTATGAAATTTTACTTCCATTTTAAGGTTGATTCCTATATAGGGGTTTTACCAAGGAAAACCCCTTTCTACAACCTTTTCCCCTTCTTTTCTATGTGTAGGAACAAGTCACAGAGTTGTAGGTTTAGATACGAAAGGTACATACATAGTTCTAGGTCCTCCTAAATTTTCATCAGATTCAAAGCAGTCTCAAATAAGTCAACTTGTTGACTTGTCCCTTAAATATTGACTTGTCCCTATGCTTTTTGGCTCAAATTTTCACAATAGACAGCTACAAGTCTCAGGTTCCTAGATGTAGAGTTACAACATATTCCAAAATTTTGTTGACAGTCAAATTCAGATCCAAAGTTCAAATCTCCTCATCTAGTTTTAAGGTTCACTTTTCATCCTCTTTCTTTGCATGTACTTTCAAAGATCATATTTTTTTATCAATTACGTCATCATTTAATTGGCCATATCATTTATCTATTGTCATATATCATATCTCTATATCCTTATCCTATCAAGGAATACACAAAAACCCTACATTATAGATCTCACATTAGCATCCATATCCTTTTTGGTTGCGCTAATCATATTTACTTTGTAGGTTTCTTTGTATTCCCAATGTATCAAACATTTTAGTGAGTGATCTATATCCTAACATTTCTCACCATTTTTCACCATAAATTTTAGTTATCCCTACTTCTAAAATTTCCTCTTTTGATTTTGGTTTAGATTTTCTTTCCATATCTAGATCTATATTGTTACAATTTATGCATTTGGATTAGTCTTTGCATGATCCTGTTTACATTGTATGCATAATTTCATGCTTTTCATCTTCATAGTAAAATCTTCTTGTGTATGCTTTACATTACATGTTTAAATTTGATAGTTAAATATTGTCGTTTTCATAAAATATTCTCTTTGGTTGGTTAACATATTTATTTCAAATCCTGTCATTGCATTACATTTATCCTTCCTTTATTCCCTTGTGCATGAGTGTTATCACTTTGAGTCCAACTTATAGCATTTCATTTAGATGAATCTATATACTTATGGGTTCCTTTGATCTTGAGTCTTCTATCTTTCCTAGGGATATTTATGAGACTAACATGCATCTTAATGACATCAATTCTATCATGGATAATAACTCTTCTCATTCTTCTCATGATGAAGACAACTCTGTAAGAGTTCCTCCTGTCCAAGTCCAAAAACTTTCCATAATTTTGATAAATTTGAACAATGGGGTTGGTCGAGAAAACTCTAATCTGGAGGTCATTTATGTTGTAGAAGGCTTAAGGAAGCTCATTCATAATTATGGACATGATATTAAAATATTGTGTATCATATCTCATCTCACTCATACCAATGTCATACCTATTAGGGATTGTGATCAAGATTTAGGCCTCATTCCACCTACTACTACTACTACTACTACTACTACTACTACTACTGTTGAAGCCTCTATGCCTATATTAACATCTATTCCTAGCATGTCCACCTATGCTCCACCTATCATAACCACTTCAATAAAAATTCCAATCCTACCCATGTGAAAATTCCTAATTTTATTGATCCTTCCATTTCTTCAAGTGTCCCATGTATTTTTTTCCTTCATCTATGCCCATTTACCATAGTGTACCCTTTTCATATTCAACTGTTCCTTCAATTTACAATAATATTCCTTACATTTCCATTATATCTCCTCCTACCATCCTTTCTACCAATTCTACCATTAATATTTTGGCTCAAACTTTGTCTTCTTTGCAATAACATGTTTCTTCCATGAATCAATCCAAATTTAACATTCCTTCTTGTGACATTGCTAGTTCTTTCTCTTTGGATATTATCTGAGCTGTTATCCCACAATATATGGAGATTTCTCATCTTGAGACTTATAATGGTAAGGGTGATCCTTCAACTCATGTCAAAACATTTCAAACCTTGTGTAGAGATTTATCTCATGACCATTGGTTCATGAAAAAGTTGGTCACTAGAACATTTTGAGGCAAGGCCTTAAAATGATATTTTTATTTGCCTCCTTATTCTATTGATTCCTTCCAAAATATTGCTAATGCTTTCATTGAATGATTTCAAAACAACATTGGTCCTAAAATTCCTTTGACCAATTTAATGCATTGTAAACAAGGTATTAAAGAAAAAGTGACTGATTTCATTGGTATATTTAAGCATTTACATGCTTAGATTTCTTATCATGTGCCTGATATTTATTTCCACCACATTTTATTGCTAATTTACAAAAAGACATTATAGATAAGATTCTTATTTATGAACTCTCTTCTTTTCCTTAGTTGTGTGCAGTGCTTCATAATTATCAACTTCAAGTGAGTCAATTTGAGAGCACCACTCTAATAGCTCATGTTCCCATTGATAAGAGTGATTCCACATCCAATAATTTCAAAAAATTTTAGAAACCTACTAACTCCATCAAAATCAACAACTCATCCAACAATGTTGATGAACAAGTGGAACCAACATCCAAAGGTTATGCTCCTTTGTCATCTTTCTTTATACCTTCTCGTAATTTTAATCATCTTTCTAAATCTTTTCATAATGTGATGTTGAATTTAATTAATACTAATGTGTTATCACTTCCTCCTATAAAACCCATCGACACATCCAAACATTTACCCAAACAATTTGATCAC
The DNA here is from genome assembly GCA_018584345.1 of Thuja plicata. Classification (NCBI taxonomy): domain Eukaryota; kingdom Viridiplantae; phylum Streptophyta; class Pinopsida; order Cupressales; family Cupressaceae; genus Thuja; species Thuja plicata. The sequence continues at coordinate 2,546,064 of MU224484.1, forward strand.
AAATCTTTCTATCAATATTATCGTCAGCATGACCATGATACCGAAAAGTGTTTCCTCTTGAAAATTACTATTCAAGACATTATTGATTCTAATGCTATATCTGTTGAAGGTGACAATGCTCAAGGAATTTTTTTGTAGCACATCCCAACCAAAAATTGAAAATTTATACCAATCCTTTTCCATCTCATTCAACTAATACCATTGATCTTACCCAACCTTATTTTTCTTTGCCATGCATTAATAATGATGATAAAGCTAGTGAATCCAGCCATGTTGTCAATATTATTGACCAAGCCAAGCCTAAACCTTCACCTAAATCTAACATTACGTTTGACTTTATTCAGATAATTAAGGTAGTTAATGGTCCCCTCTACATGGTCACAAAGGTTAATGGTCTTTATTCTCGTGGTGTCCTTATTGATCCTACTTGCATGGTGAATGTGATAACTGAATAAAAAAAATTTAGTAGATGATTGAAATGTGATTTATATAATATATCTGATGTTATTACTCAAACTTGTAATCACTTCCTTTATCTTTCCTATGGTTCCACTACATTTCCTGTTGATGCTGGTGGTAAAACTTTAGATGTTACTTTCACTATGATCCTAACTTAGGAACAATTTCAAGTAAAACTTGGTCTTCCTTGACTTAACTCCATAAAATATGTGGCTTCTCCTATTAATAAATATCTTAAATTTCCTCATAATCAAGAAATCATGACTGTTAACCATAGTCTTTATCAGCCTTCAGTACCTCGAGACTCAGTTGAACTTGATTTATTTTGGCTTTCTATGCCTCAACTAAATCAAGCTCATCTTGACCATCTCTTTTGATCATACCAAGCCTAAAATGTCCAAAAGTTTTGTGAACTTAGAAAACCAACAGATGTTCCATATCTTTTCTCTAGACATGGAATTCTTCCTACACCTCTAACACATCCTATATATGCTTATGTTCCACCTCCTATACTTTATGAACATTATCCTCAAGTCATCAACCTAGCATGGTTCCTTCTATTCTTCCTCTCAAGGAAGAAAAGAGCTTGATGTTGATTGATATTGATCCAAACCAAATTTCCAACAAATCCAAATGTAACTATCATGATTGTGATCGCCATTGTAAATGTTTAGCTACAGCTCATGAATGTACTTCCCAAAACATTTCTTCACCTCATACACCTACTCATTCATTAATTCCCTTTGAGCAACCTAGTGTAGGGGCACAAGGTATACAAGGGTCACTATCAATACCTATGGTGGAAATCATGAAGACAAGATGGCATAAGGGACCTACAAGGTCATTTAAATATGTAATATGGCTATTCAATCCATTTGATTGTAAGTGAGAATTTAATGTGGATGTAATTGCCACGATTGGCAAATAATGACCTATAAGGGATAATGGGTAGAATAGGAGTCTTAAATAGTTTTAAATGTTTTTAAGGAGTGTTAGTAGTTTTAAATATTTGTAAGGTCATGAGAAAACCATCCACAAAAAGGTTTGTTAAGAGTGTAGTTGTCAAAGTTGACAACTTGTTGTCAACTTAACAACATTTTATATTCAATGTAATTGTGAGATCACTCAGTTTAGACTGTTACAATTAGTTTATTAGGGAGTTTGAAGGTAGTTTTAAGTGGTTGGTTGATGTTTGGGTCTTAAAGAGACCTCTTTTAATAGTAAAAAAAGAGAACAAGGGATTTATCTAAGAGATAGGAAGATCTAAGTTTTGAACCAATAAAATGATGTTTTAGATTGCACTTTCTCTGATTTATTCCATAAACAGTCACTATATATGAATTAATTCCCTCCTAACATGTTTTTATTGAGATTTTATTGTTTGGAGATGTTAAGGTAGTGAATTAACCTCCTTTTGGAATTGTAATCATCTTATTTAGTGTTGTGTAGAAGTTGTCTACATTTTAAATAAAAATATCCTAAACCCTCCCTAGGTTACCCAGTGAGTTACTTTCAATGTAGTTTTCCATCTTTGTATGTTCAATAAGTGTCCATCATGAAGGGGAGGATGTGGGAGAAATTTTATGATATCCTCATGAGGTTGGAAGAGAGCATGCAGTATTTGGCACGTTCTTGAAGAAATGGAAAGTGACTTGCCTAGAAGGAGGAATGAATGACTGTCATAGAAAACACAGTCCTGATGTGGGGGGCATATCTTAGGGATCAATCATTAGATATTTCTATATTTTGGATATGTTTTGGAGGATAAATTTGGAAATATTATCACTGGAGATATTGAGGAAATATTTTGTGGTTTAAAAGTTAATAATCTCCATGTGCGGGTCTATCCAGAAGACAAAAAGAAGGTATATTTTTGGCTATTTATTTTCAGAGTTATATTTAATAGAACAAAGGAGTATGATATGTGTAGTAGGGCCTAGATATATTTAAGAGATTTTATTATAATGATAATGTGTCTCATTTCAATTGTGAGGAGTGGAGAGACACAGTGTGGGAGGATACTTTGTGTGACTGTCCTACAAAGAGTAGTTTTATTGTCTTATAGTACAAAGTGGAAAAGTGGCTTACTTTCAAGTCTAAGTGTGGATTAGATGTTAAAGAAGGTTGTTAGTAGTTATTCTTTATGAAATTTGAGTGGTGGATCCATAGAATATGATCCTATTTGATAAATTTTTGAAGGAAGTAAAGCACTAGGGGTTTGGGGATAGTCATAAAGTCAAACCAAATGTGAATGGGTGGTTAAGTTAAGTGAGGGAAGTTATGAGTTGTGGAGGCTAGTGTGATTCCAAGGAAGGTGTAATGACCTTTGTTAGGTCTAGTGAGTGAGTTAAATTGGAAGAGTGTGTGGGTATTTGATGAAAGTTGGATAGAGAAAGATAAGACCCTATAAGGTATCAAATTTGGTAGTAGGAGTTTGGTGAAGAAACAAGGGCTAGAATTCCTTTAAGGGGAGATTGTTTCCATGATTTTGTTGGATTATTTTATACCAAGTTGTGAGAGATTAGAGTTGGGACATGTTTTGGATTGAAGGATAGTGTTCAATGTGAAAGAGTTTGTTCAAAAGTATGTTGTCTTGGTTACCTAAAGTTAGACCCTTCTATAAATATTTTGAGTTGAGTCTAATTACTTGAGTGGTTTCCATTCTTTGTTGAATCCCTTAGGATGAGTTAGGTTCCTTAAAGGAATATCAAAGGGCTCTACATCACAACCCATTATTGAGCCAATGGAGGAAGTGGATTTGAATAATATAAAGATGAAAATGACAATTCTATTCATATTTTTGATTCTATTAAAATTAATCTAGATGAAGGAGATACTCTTGATGATGATACTATTTATGCGAAAACTGATATTCATCCTAGTGATTTTAATGACATGTATGAGACTATTGATGTTGATCATAATTTTTCAAATATGTTTTCAAAACAATTATCTATTAATCCTAATGAAAAACACATTGACCTATCTTTACAACATGTTCCTTGTTTTGAACTAGCCATTGTTCCATCTTCCATTCTTGATGTTGCACCTATTGCAAGTTACCTACCTTCCCTAAACACTATAGACCAAGATGGGGGGGGGGGGGGGGGGGGGGGGGGAAAAANGGGGGAGGTGATAAAATTTACTAACTCCTCTTGTACATGGTGAATTTTGTGTGTTTTCTTGTCATAATATGCTTCCCCTATGATGTGCTTCCTATAAATATGTTTTGGTTAGATTTATTTAAATGGCCCTTCTTGCTTTGTTGGGAAAAGGTGATAAAGGCATAAAAATATATTATACATTCTTCTATTTGTATCTCATTTCGATATGTTTTTACATGTTATGTCGTGCATGTGTCAATGTTCATAAATGTTCCTTTGTGTTTTCTGATTGGGGATGGTGCAAAATGGTAGCTACCTATTCTTTTTGGTCTTCATGATGCCAACCCAAAAAGACTCTTCTTCGTAACTCTTACATTCTATTCTTCCATTGTGCTTATAGTTATACTACCTTTAGGGGATGATGATATTTTATTTTGATATAATATCTCATGTATTATCATATGATCATACTGACCCCAAATTTTTTTTATATTCCTTCAGTGTTCGCTTTTTTCATGTGTTGATTTACCTTGATTCATTCTTTTTTGGGGGCATCTCATAGTGGAAATGTCTCTTGTGGCTGCCTGTATGGTATGTTAAAGAAATTTCTCCTATTAAGGAGTTTGCAATTAATTTAACATGGGGGAATATATATATATAGTGTGTGTGTGTGTGTGTGTGTGTGTGTGTGTGTGTGTGTGTGTGAAAAATGTGAAACAAAGAAGAAAATATTTTCCTTGTCTTTGTCCTTTTCATTGGATCCCTTAATGAAAAAAATTCCTTAAGGACTGAACCTTCCTCATTGATCCCTAAGGATACAACCTTTCCTTTGGCCTTCCCTCCCTTCCTTTGATGCCTAAGGAAATATCCTTTCCTTAGGCCTAATCATTTCTTTTCTGAATCCCTAAGAAACAATATTTTCTTAGGCCTAATCCTTTTTGATGGATTCACTAGGATAACACATCTTTCTATACCATTCAATTCCATATTTCAAAGCACTTCCCTTTGTGTGGTTCACAGTAAGATAGTCTCTTATTAGGATAGTGATCACACTTTCTCTCCCTTTTCTTGTTTCTCTTTCAAGCGATGCCTCTCTTATCTTGGTTTTGGATTTGATAAAGAATTGAGTCACTTGGGTGCTTGATGTTTCTTTGTCTCCTTGACCTTGATCAGATCATCATTATGTATTTGATCTAATTTAACATGAGCATGAGTTCATATTATACTCATGATAAAGTTGGGGATAAATGTATCATCGTAAAATGTTAGCATGCATAATTGGAGGCTTTAGGACCTATTTGACCCCATTTTGGTGATTTTGTGGTCCAAATATTTGTTATGCTTGATCCAACCAATCTATAATTTCTCTCTTTGCATCCTATCATACTCCTCAATCCCCTGAAAGTTTTGGATGTGATTTTACTTAGAAAAAGTGCACCTGTCTACTTGTTCCTAGGAACAAGTTGACTAGCTAGTTTGTTCCTAGAAACAAGTCGACTGGCTGACTTGTTTGTAGGTTTTTGAGGCCATATTTATCCAAGGACCCTATGGTGGGGCCTTCTTCCCAAGTCCAGATCTGTGGTCAACATGGATATAACTTAAATCCCTAAATGAGTATAAAAGGACATCTACTCCTCTCATTTGGCATTTATCAATCATATGCAAACAATATCAAGTGAAAGTATTCGAGTAATAAAGAAATTCAAGCTATGCAATTGAGGATTTGGATTCAAGATTTGAAGGAAAACACCTAATCTAGGATCTCCAAGTTTCTTTTCATTCAATATCTAATAAAGAAAAGGAAATAATATCTCATTTATGTAATTTTATCTCCCATGATGGCCAAGTAGAGAAATTCACAAGCAAGAAAGATCATCCATACATCTAGTCTTGTTCTCTCTCCTTCTCCATTGAAGTTATCAAGAATATCAACATTAAATATATAGGCATGGAAATAATAGATCCATGTATTTGAGAAGGAAAACTTGATTCTATAATCCATTCAATACCAAAAAATTATAATTAATTTTCATGGATTTGAGCTATTACTACATCCATTCATGATGGTTTTCCCTACAAGGTGAATCTAACATTTATCTTGTTTACATTACTTCCCTTTATGCAATTTCAATTTCATTTCAAGGTTGATTCCTATATAGGGGTTTGATCAAAGAAAAACCTTTTCCAAAACCATTTTCTACTGAGGAATAGGGTACTAAGTTGTAGGTTTAGATCTAGAAGGTACAAATACATTTGTAGGTCCTCATAAATTTTCATTAGATTCAGAGCAGGTAGGAACAAGTCAACCTGTCAACCTGTCCATAAAATCTTGATGTTTCCCTACACATTGTGGATAAAATTTGCACAATAGATATCTATAGGTCTTTGGTTCCCAAATATGGAGTTATAGGAAATTATGACATTTTGGCGACAATAAAATTCAGATCCAAAGTTCAAATCTCCTCATCTAGTTTCAAGGTGAACTTTTCTTCCTCTTTCTTTGCATCTAATTTCGTAGATCAGTTTTTTTATTAGTTACATAATCATTTACTTATTCATATTATTTATCTATTTTCATATATCATATCTCTATATCCTTATCCTATCTAGGAATACACAAAAAACCCTGCACTGTAGATCTCGCATTGGCACCCATACCTTTTTTGGCTGTGCTAATCAAATTTCCTTTGTAGGAAGATTTGTATTCCATATGTATATGTAATTTTTGTGAGTGATCTACATTGTAAAATTTCTCACCATTATCCACCATACAATATAATATTGAGAGTTAACAATCTCCATGGTTTTTCCCATTGGGGTTTGCAAGGTAAAAATCTTGTGTTCTTTTGTACATGTGATTTTGATGTTTCAGTTAATTATTTATTTTTGGTTCTATGAATAGTAAGATTAATTTCAAGAGCATGACGTAAATTCAATATAAGGATTTTAGGGAATATATATTCATCCCCTAGTATTTTTTCTATTCAATAATTGGTATCAGAGTGATCGAATACACCCTATAGTGTTCTTGTACAAGCTTCTAGGACTCTTAACTGTTCCTAGATTTCCCAATATCCTTAGCTTCCTTCTATAATCTTCCAAGTCCTTCCTTAGATGAATTATTAAGTCTCCAACACCTCCCTAAGAGATGATATCTTTGTGCTTTATGTAATGCCCCTCCAACCCTCACAAAACCTGATTATGCTTGTTGGAAGTTTGAGGATTTTATTCTCTACTAATATTCTGATTGAAGTTAGTAGTCCAATCTATCTCATCTATACATAAGTGTTTGATGTATATTTCTCTTTGAGTAGTGATGCCAACTATGTGCTCATGATATTTTAGGAACATTGTGTTATGAAACAATTTGATATTTTGTTGTGTGAGGAACTTCCTTTTTGATGGTTTGAGTACACTAGGATGAATTAAGTTGATTAAGATACCTTTATGACTATGTTCTGGAGGGTGTATATATGTTATTCAAATCGCCATAAAGATTAGGTTCTTTTTATGATTTACCTAATCATATTTAACATCCTTGTAGGATTTTATGTACAATTGTGATGATAAC
>MU224484.1:2583358-2620644 GCA_018584345.1 Thuja plicata
TTTATTAAAATACTTTTAATCACAAATCAGTTTAGGTGGTTTAAAGCGATAAATGATATTATTAAATATTAATTGACATGTGTCGTATGTCATATCATGTTCCCTATTATAATTGATTTATTATGTGAGTATTTGAAAGGGGAAAATAAATGTTAATTAAAAGAGTTTATTAAATGGTGGATTTCTTTTGTTTTGGTATTAAAACAAAGCTCTTAGTTAAGGTACTGTAAATGATTATATGCTTATAGTTCATTTTTCAGTCTTTTAAGACGTTTTCATTTCTATGCATCTTATGGATCTCTTGTGCTTGTTTGTGTGGTTATCTGGGACATTAGATGACCTAAGATGTATATACAGGCTAGGTGCGTGTTTATCTTTTCTGTTACTTCATGGTGTGTGTGTTATCATATATTACCCTAAACTGACCATGATGACCCTTTTGATTATGTACCTGTGTGTACCTATATGTGACCGTTCCTGATGGTGTGGGATACTAGGTTTGGGGTACACTAGGGTTGTGACCTATGCTAGATCTGTTAGGATCTTTGAGCCTAGGGTAGGTTACCTAGATGCGTAGTAGGAGGTGGCTTGCAATAAGTTTCGTGTCTGTAAGAGACTATTGGGTTGCTTATTATGGAGTTTCTTTAATAAGTGATAACTAAAGACATATTAGAATATAAAATGGATTAATAAGATGTATCCTCACCCATGCTTGAGTGCTAGTATAGGCTAAGATGGTTTGGAGAAGATGTTAGTTGCCCTACGAGGTATCTAACATAGTTAGTGGGCCTTGTCAATACGAGAGGACATTAGCTCCGTGTATGGTCACTTGGGTCCTGAAATCCATTGTGATTATCTGGGCTGAACTTAAGGGTGGACCTACATGATGACACCTTCCTTTACACATGCTATATTTCCTACGTTGTCAATTGCCTCTGGATTAGCGAGTCTTACCTTTTGTGATGATTAGTACACTAGATTAGAGAGCTATCAGGATCCCTTGCTTAGTGGTTATGCCTTGTTGGTTCTGGATATCCGATTGGGATCTATTGTTATCTCCTTAGCACAGTGGGGTGGACCTTTGTGGTTCCACACGGACGGGTGGTAGTGATTCTTTATCCATTGAGATTCAACATCCTTGTACCAGGTGCTTGATGGTTCTTTGTGGATGAGCTCTTTATGTTCCTTCATCATTTATTATGTAATTTTATTATTGTAACCTTGTATTAGAGTATCACATGTGATACCTAATCTGGAAATTGTAATAGTAAGTAGATTAGAGTGATTAACACATACCCTACGACATGTGTAGTGGATGTGAGTTTATGGTAGTTTCATGGTTATCCATGAGGATTGTAATCTTGGTTATGTAAGTTGTATTTGATATGATTAATCAAATGGAATCTTTTTTTATAATGTTAGTTGTGTTTTGCTTTAAGTAATTCAACGTCATGGGACCCTTGAGTCGTGTAATCTATGTGAGTGTAAGACTTGTGTATAAATGGTAATTTCTTCTACATGATTGTATGTTTCTTTATGTTAACTTTAAAAAAAAATTATTCAGCACACATAGTGATATGTTTAGGTTAATCTCTCTTGGGTTCCCTGGCGGGGCGTTACATGCTCTTAGTACATTGGCATCTCCTCCATGTACAAGATTCAACTTATCCCACATTTTCTTTGCAGAGGTGCACATTTTGACATCTTCAGACTCAACATCGGAGAGTGATAATGCAAGTTCTATCATAATGTATTTATGCTCATGCTTTACTCTTAATTTCTCAAGAGTGTGAGGTCCTACAGGAAACACATATTCAGTATCTAATTATTGAACAATATCATTTCCAATCCCTGATAGGTGGAGTCTTATTCTGCTTTTCCATGTTAAAAATTTGTTTTTATTCAACTTGGGCACATCTTGTTTGTTCATCTTGTGATATTTTTCTTGAGCTGTTAAAATACCTTTCTAAGCACACAAGCTCTGATACCAATTGTTAGTAATAACTAAGGGGGGGGTGGGTGAATTAGTGGCCTCAAAATTTTTCCAATAATGAACCCAAAAGTCTAGTACCACAATGTTAAGCTTCTAGTTATCTTCAATCCTATAAGATGAATGCCTCAAACTACTTGTGTCAAATTACTACTGCTCGGAATGGTTTGTAAAACCTTATAATTTAAGTTTACCAAATAGAAGTCTGTTAATTTACTGAAAGATAGTAAATTATCTAGAGTACATCGATCAATCCAGTTAAATTAAGTGTAATGTGTTGGTTCTATTTCTACTCCTGGTCTGTTGCCCTAAAATTTTGTGATCCTCTTGCCCTTTTCCTTCCTAAGGTCAGAAATCTCTCATCCTTGAAATATCCCTGTTGAAAATTTTTAGGGTCTTTAGGTCAAAATCCATATGAAAATGCAAAACCTCAAAACCCTAGGTCCTGCTCTAAGCCAAAATGAGCAAAACCTGAAAATGTTCATCATGTTTCTATTTTGGCATTACCGTTTTGAAACAACTTAAGTTATGTGTTTTTTATCATGGTCGCCTAGTCGCGTGATCCTAACAGCATATTCCTCTTTGTTTCAAGACTTAGCGATCAACAATTGTTGGGATGTCTCTCAATAAAATAGAATATTCCTTTTTTTTATGAGACTTGGCGGAGCCCTTCAGTTGTGAAGTCTTCAATTAAAGAAACACATCAGCAATTAGCAAAAGGGCCCACAGATGAGTCACAATGTTGCATGAATGATCCAGCAGTTAGTAAATTTTTATGAGACTTGGTGATTAATTCAGTCGCATAGTCTCTGAATTGGCTTGCAGTTAAGAAAGGTGTTAAAAATTCATGTCGTGTAGTCTCCAAAAGAGATGACAGTTAAGTGAAAGATGCCGAGACTTTGCGACAAACTGCATGCAGTTTGGAATGAAAGACAGTCAAGTAGTCACTAAATTAAAATGCTTAGTTAGTGTCTATTCAGAGATTCAGAGACAAACAGTTAAAAGGGACATGTGTCCAAAATGTGAAAAGATAAGGGATAGTCATGTGGTCTCCCAAAGCAATGAGGTCATCTGGCGATTAAGAGACTAAGAGTATAAAGTGATTTTTTGTCGCATTGTCTCCAAAAAATATAAAGGCATTAAGAAATATTCAATGACTTAGTGGAGCCATTGGATGCAAAGATAAGAAGATCAATGGTGGTTTTGAAGTCTCTAATTCAAAGGGCTTAAGGGTAAAAGTGCTCGCGAATTGGAGATAGATGTTTGTCGTGTAGTCTCTGAATTAAAACCAAAAGCCAATGCTTGTCACGTAGTCTCTAAAATAATTGTCAACTAACATTTGTAATCAGCGATTGAGAAACCAAGGTTAGTCCTGGGGTCTTGTAAAGAAAGATAACATTCAGTGACTTAGAGATAACTGTAAAATACTAAGATAACTATCTATCACAGAGTCTCTGAATAAACTATGGGTTAAGTATTTCATCCAAGGACTTTGATTCCTTCAGTCATGTAATCGCTAGAAATGAACCATGGTTAGCCAGGAAAAGAAAATAACATAGTCGCTTGGTCTCCAAAAGATTTAAGGGTTAAAAGAGTTGGGTCAATGACAAGGAGATAATACATAGTTGCATAGTCACTCAATATGAAATTTTAGAAAAGGTGGTAGTTGATGACATGACAACAATGAATGATTTGGCGTCCAATGACAATCTAGGAAATTGATTAGTGTGTAAAAAGGGTAGCTGAGATGTGTGATGGAGAGCCAATCACATAGAGGCATGTCATCTCCTTCAAATTTTATAAACATTTTTCTAAAGATATACATATATGAATTTGATTTCCTATCACACTCATGAACTATGGCTAGGTTTTCAATTAATTTCACAGTGTGCTGAATTGAAGACAGAATTGATGATTTTTTGAATGATGAGCCGTGTACTTGAAACAGTTACCATAAAGAGTTGATTGAAGGCTCATTTTTAACTTATCTTGCATTCAAAGTTATAGAGTGAAGAAGTGCTAGGTTTTCTATTTGCTGAAAGAAGAAATTGTTTAAGTTGCAGAGTACTCAATTGATTGTCAAGTTTTGAATTGCTGGGAACAGTGCACATAGAAGAGAAGTGAGTCTTGAGAGAAGATTTGATTCAATATTGGTAAAGAAAAGAGGATTGAGACAAAGCAGAGATGAGTAGAGCAGTCAATGTGGCTTCTTCCAGTGGGAGAAGTGATGAGATAGATGATGATGCTAAAGGGAAGAGGAATTATTCTGATGAATTCCTAAAATTGCTGCCAGGTTCTACATAGAACAAAAGGGAAAATGCAAATGTGCTTATAGATGCTTACTGCGAGATCAAAGATGCTCACACTCCAGGATCAACAGGTTTTTCTCTTTTCAACTACTTCTATAACAATTCTGATAAGGCTATTCCAATATCAAACCCTTGGACTTGTGGTCTAGCTAGGTTAATTTTCCCTGATGTCTATATAGATGTAGACTTGTTCTTAGGTCTTTCCAGTCACTATGATGTCCTATCCAAGACAATTAAGAAAAATGATGGCACTGCCCTACTTATCTTGAATAGAAACTCATTTATGCAAGCCTTTGGCTTGTACAGTACGATATCCACCAAAATTAATATTACTAGGCAAGAAGAAAGATATAGGTTAAAGCCTGGAATTGCTAGGGGACAATTGCAGAAGCATATGTTCAAGGAGGTTAGAAACCATCTTACTCCTATGCCTGGGACAACACCCTATTGGTTCAAGGACCTACATTTTTATATTAAGTATATCGCCTATGCCCTATGTAGAGTGCTAGGAATAGATGGAGGAGCTGAGAAGATAAATGATGGAGTTTTGATGATGGAACTAGACTTACAAGAGGTGCATTCTAGCACTAGCTATGATTACATACAATACATCATTGACAAAATGCATGAAGGTTTTGTAGCAACACAAAAGAAGATGAAGGATCCCAAGGAGAAAGAACCTAGGTTCTTCCACTATTCCATCCTCATGCTTCTCCTTTTACATTTTAATCTTGGGATCATGGATGTGAACAACTTGGATCCTTAGAGGATTTTCTAGGAAAGGCCTAATCCCATTCAGCTTTGGGTTAGGATTTGGAACTATACATCCAAAAATTGTGACTACTATGCGTTTGAGAACTGGATTGTATATCCAATAATGCAGAGCATGGGCATCAGCAAGACCAATCTCCCAATCAAGGTGCTACAAATTTTGAGGCCTTGTGATTATGTAGACAAATGGGAGGGGGATCATATCTGGGGAGACTTCTTTCTTGAAGAGAACTTTACCATGATCAGGGTATATGGATGTGTACATCCACCCCATATCTTGCCCTACCATGTGTCATCAAGAGTTGCTACTATGGAATTCATCTGGCAGCTATTATTAATAGATAATGAGCATTTTGTGCCACAAAGGAAGGGGACCTTGACCCCTAGGAAATTTAAGATCTTTAATTTTACTATTGGCAAAGGTGCCATTGACACAGTCAGCAAGTGGTTGGATAGCTGCAGAATGGGGGTAGCCTCATATAGATATATTGATCCTGAGGGTTTTATGGCAGGAGTCAGAAATCTTTTGACCCCCACAATCCCTAATTCAAATGTTCATTGAGTGTATAGAAGAAGATGCATCAAGAAATCTTCTTGATGAAGATGAAATCAGAACAAGGAGAGCAAGGGTTTAGGAGTTGCTGAATCCTGAAAATAAAATAAGAAGAAATGGGTTGGCTTTTGGAGGCTTCTACCCTGATTTAACCTATTTTGATAGAATCAAAGCCATGATTGATAATTTCTATGTGCTATGTGAACAACTTGATAATGTGCTAGGTAAAAAGGAGCTCAGGAGCCTGATCATTCAAAATCATAATTTGAAAGTGGTAGTGATGGTGACTATGCCTGTCAACCTCAATATGATCAGCCTCAACAAGATGTTGCAGAGGCACCATAGTTGTAGGGAGAAGAGTGCCATATCATTAACCTAATAAAGGTCTCCCAGCCAAACGATGTAGAGGAGCCTTCAGCCAAAAGGAAAAAAGTTGACATAGGTCAGCCTTCAACTGTTAAGAAGGAAAAGAAAAAGGATAAAGTAAGTGCTCTCATTCCTAGGAATAGGTTATATGACCATAACCTAAGAAAATTAATTAGACAAGGAAAGAAGAAACAACTAGATGAAGAGGAGAATATTGAATTGCCTCTCAAGTCATGTATTGATGAAAGATTAATACATCAACAACAATTTTCAAGTGATGATAGTTTCATCAAGACTGACAAATTTAAAGATTTTCTAAGGTGGCATAAGAAGGAGAAAATAAGGGCTCAACTAAAGATTGATGGAGAAGAAACAGTAACAAATGAGGCCCTGTTAGCCTTACAATCATATGACCCTGATAGTGAGGATATATCACCAGATGAGGATAGGAAGATGGTTTTAAACAGTGGTATATTTCTTGCTGAGGGTTGGGACTTGGCTTCACCTTTTATCATTGATCAGATAAGGAAGCAGCCAGAATTAAAAATGGCAAGTGAAGTAAAAATGGGAGACATGATAAAGGGTTTTGGGTATAGCCCAAAGTCTCAAGATTTTTCCATGTGGAGCCTTTGCCCAAAAGATCAAAAACCCCAATTAGTAAATATCCAGGAGAATATGGTGGGAAATTAGATGGTCTGGTCAGTACAAAATATAGGGGATTTAGAGATTTCCCAGATTATGACTCATTGGGAACACTTAAATGAAGACAAAACCAAGCAATTATCTGATAACTGTAGCATCTTGGTAGAAGAGACCAGTGCCTTGGCCAAAGACTGAGAGATGTGCCATATCAAGATACACCAACAGAACCAGGTGATTGTTGAGTTAATGAAGCAATTAGAAGAGAAACCTGAGGTGGTGTATGTGCCTTCACAATAGCCTTTCCAAATTGAGGAGAAAGAAAAATTAGAAGAGGTGGTTGAGAAGGATGACATGGGAGACAAGAAAAATGAAATAGACTTAAATGCATTCAGGTGCATTTTACAACACAGGATTGAAATATTGAAGGATAAGACATATGTCATCCTCAATGCATATAATAAGTTTCCCACCCTACACACAGAGATAACGAGGTACTTTTCTATATTAAACCCTTATTTTGTTAATTGGTCTCCTAGGGTGTAACTATTTGAGAAACTTGCCATTTTGTAGCCCCTAAGGTCAGATTTACCTGAGGTGGTGACGGAAGTAGGAGATGAGATTAAAAAGGTAAATGTGGCCTTGTCATTCTTCAAAGGCAAGATGAACCAAGTAGAGGCTAAATTGTGCCTATTTTCTTCAGATTTCAACAGATTTGTTCCTCCCCTTAAAGGAGAAGATGATCAGGTAAAGGCCTTAGAAGCCTGGAAGAATAAATTTGACAGCAAATTCCTAGTAATGAAGCATTCATTTCAGGATCTAATTTGGGTTTAGAAGGTTTTAATAAGATTTTGGATGAGGCCTTGAAAGCTGAAACTAACATCAATAAATTTCTAGCGGATGTTAAAAGCATCACTGATGTTAGGTGGGAAAGGAAAAAAGCACAGGTACAAAACACTCAAAACTTTAAGTGGCCTACAAATGATGAGGTGACAGCATGGGATCTTATGACTAGGCCCAAGAAGAAGAAGCCTAACATTCAGGAGGAGGACCTTGATGAAGAGTAGAGGGGAACACTTGGCGCCTGATCATTGAGCATAGGAAGGTTAGCTATTTATGGAGATAAGTGTAAGTTAGCCTATAATGGTGGTCACTTAGTCTTGCTGCAAATACTAGAAGCTATCCTAAACACTGTCAGACAAAGGTGCCAGATTCCCAAAAGGACAAAGAGTATCAAATTTTTATCCTCTATTTTTGTCCTCCCACCGCTTCTTCATTCTTTTATTTTGTCTTTTCTATAATTTTAGGGTTAGGTTCCTTAAACCATCTGAAGCTTGTTGCATCCTAAAATAAAGGATTCCAAGATGGTTAAGGACCTATATATAGGATCAAAATTGTAATTGAAAAAGGGGATGAAATAAAACTGTAAGATAGGCTTTTAGATTTCAGTTTGTATTTTTTTTTTTGAGCTTTTAGCCTTTATATGTACTTGAAGCAGAATATATGAATAAAAATATAGTGCAACTTTATTCTACATTGTTGTTGTCTCTTTACTTATTGTATGCACTCTTTTATGTTTAATTTGTAAGGCATGTTAAACATATTGGCTATTAGGTAGCTATCTAATTATTTGCAAGTTTCTTCTAAGGGGAGAATTAAACTTTGCGAGTAGTTTCAGAGAGTACTGCAGTGATTGAGGATTTGATACAATATTGTAGAAGTGACATGATAGCTTGCAAGGCACTTTATCTAAGTTTTATGTAGGTTGTAAGGCATGCTACAGTATTCTTTCTTATATATCTCTATGGATTTATATCTTTTGACTCTATTTCCCAAGGATAGGCACTGGTCTAGAATTTGTCAAGTAATTCATCATCATCCAAGCATTCAAACACTATTTAAATCAATCACTTTTAGAATATTTTGTAGAATCAATTGTGTTCTTGAAGATCATAGTTGAGATTTGTTGATTTCTTAAAGAGAAAATCAAATAGGTTATTCCTCCTAGATTCATAAGAGTTATAAAAGGAAAGAAGAATGCAATTCCTACTTATGTTGCTGTCTGCTATCATTAAGATATTGATTTGGATTGCCAAGCTTTTTCTCAGAATAGTCATAGTCATCTGTATTGTTATATATATGAATATTAAAAATAGAGCATTCAACACATAAAGTACAATCCACTCTAAAATATTGTCAAAACTGTAATCAGTCATTGGTAAAACCTGCTTGAGTCAGTGGATCTCAAAAAGAAGGAGGTGGTAATAGATATCCCCAGTGTTATCAAAAACCTCATTAATTAGTGTTTTCCTCTTGCTTGAGTTAGAATGTTAAAAGGAATTGGGAGTCATAGAGTTGTCTAAGTATTCAAGTATCCTTCAGAGGCCCTGGAAGTAAAAACCCTAACATAATGCAAAACACTAAAGTAATGACTCATAAACACATGGATTTTTAACGTGGAAACCCCTTTAAGGAAAAAACCACTTGGGATCGGTAACCCAAAATTTTCACTCTTCTGAAGTGAGCTCGGTGAAGATCCAACCCTGTTAAAGGTTAAAAACACACTTTTAGGTGTGACCTTGTTAGAGGAATTAAAATTTTAGTCTGTCACTTGATATCGAGCATCTCTATGCTACCTTCCTTGGTCAAACACTCACTTGTCCTATCAATAGGTATCTGGAATCTCATGCTATCTTCATTATCAAACTTTTAGATACTCCTTGGGATGTATCTCAATATAGAAAGGATCTTTAAATCCCAATTGGTTAAGAGGCTTTCTGAATCAATGCTTAAACTCAAACAATATTATCTATTCACATATACAACTTATACTTGCAGATTTTTAGATCTATTATAATCTCATAAAACTATTCTGATCAATATATCTCAGTTTATACCTTTGCTTCACTTTGATTCTGCTCGGTGATGTTGTGCTCTATTGCTTAGTGTCCATAGAAAACTTTAGCTCTTTCCTTAGCTTGTTGATTAGGACTGTATGAAGTTTCTCTTCAGTATCCTCTTTTTCATTTACTCCCCACACCAATTCATAATGAATTGAGTTGTCTCTTAATAGACATTATATTACTGTTGTTAGGTTCTTGATCTTCTTGATCTTGGCACTATATGAAATTCTCACCAATTAGATTTAAAGAAAAACTCCCATTTTATCTCACTAAGATCTTCTTGCCAACTAGAAAAAACAAATTTAAATCAATTACTTATCTCTGGCTTTATCTTGTCATTAGCTCTGCCAGCTAGATATTTTGTTGTTTCTAAAATCAAGTTAATTTTGGTGTTTAACTCTCTGATAGCATCGATCAATACTCTAGTTCACCTCAGGCTTCTCCGTTGATTTACATTATTTTTCTGTTTATCAGTTATGCTTGTGATTTTTCTCATCGGTGTTCTTTCTCGGGCATCACTATGACTTGAATTTTGGTGATCTCTATCCGACGGTGTCCACTGACCCTCGGTGTTTGAAGTCATATTGTGAATGATTTTCTTTTATGCATTACTTAAAGCATAATATTTTTCTCTTTGATTCTCTTAAGTCTTTGACACTTTGATTATAACTGATTATATTATATCAAGCTGACATCAATGACAATACAATCCATTAACTAATTTAATGTCTTGCATTATCCTTTTGCATTTTGGTGATCAACTTAACATCTTCAAACATTCAATAAGTTTTATTTCATCAAGGAGGATTGGGATTTTAAGTAGGTGAAAGTTCAAATCAAAAGATTGAAGATAAAGGAAAAATGGGTATACCTAAACCACACAAAATACTAATGAAATGACCAAAGAAAAGGAGCTCTAGAATTAGTAGAACTCTTCAAGAAAACCTGTGATTAGACAAGTAAATGTTAAATGTTACCCATATTTTAATGGTCATTGCAAGTTTGGACATAAGGATATAGAGTGCAGAAGAAAGATAAATAAAAATGTTTAGGCCCTTACATGCAAAAAATTTGGTCACAATGCTAGTAATCACATAAGTTAAATCAATGGAAGGAATAGACTCTTTTATTGGTATTGTCAATTCTGTAGTGGATTTGAGCATAAATATAATCAGTGCAGCTCTAGAGTGACTACAAGGAATTTAGGACAAAAAAAACATGAAATTCTTTTATTGTAATCAGGATGGTAACATTTCTAAGTATTGCAGAAGAAATTTTTTTAACCAAGATACACCGACAAGAAGGAAGCCTGTGAAGAAAATTGATACAGAAGTGAGAAATGAAATAAAGAGGATCTAGAATAAGAAATAAGTTGATACAACATGTAATATCGATACACCTAACCCCGATGTATAAAATTTCTCTAAAAAGTAGTTTAGGTTACATTGGCTTAGTGGGAGCTATATTGGAAATTTTTTTCCCTTGCCAAATAAATTTGTGTTGTTGCCACAAAATAATGATATGTATGCAAAATTAATGAGTTTTAGCTATTGGTGAAAAGAACAAAAGATAATGTTGAATTAGAAAAGCTTTTAGAACATTGGAAGATGACTGTGTACTTAGAGGAAATATTTTTGACATCTTTTCAATGTTTTAGTGGAAAAATACTAAGTATTCATAAAAGCATATATATAAGGTTTTTACTATTTTCATATCTGTGTTTTGGAAAATTTTGAGTGGAAAGAGACTTGAAGTTGAATTTATGACCAACTATGACACGGTATTTAAAATATCATAGAATCAGTTAGACTTGTGCATTGCAAAGATGAGTCCCATCTAAAATTTGAAAATTTCATGAAAGAGATGATGATGGATTCTTCAATAGGCCCATTTTTTGCACTATCTTCTAGGGTTTTATGTGTAGAAGACATATACAAGTTTATTGAAGTTCAATTTGATTAGTATTACAATGATAAGTTGATAGGCCTTGACGTTTCTCTTTCTAAAGATGAATTACATGGAATTTATGATCTAGGGAACAAGGGATTAAATGCCTAGAGTGAATTTGTGATGGTTATCAATTAGGAATCAATCAAGATTATAATGAGTACTATACATGGTGAAAAAATTTGAGTAGAAAAACATTCTCATATAAAAAATAAGCTATCAAGGTGGTGACACGTCTTTCCTCAAATAAATTTTTACTAATAATGAAATTAGTTAATAACAAGGAAGTTGGAGCTTTGAATGGTGTGGTTGGAGACCATAGGGATTTACAAATTGACCCAATTTTTGATTCATTAATAAGGTATGCATCTTTTGGAATTACTTACAACATTTAATTTTGGAATAGGGAAGGATCCACTTCTATCATTTCTATATATGTCGCTCACCAAATGGTCAAGGAAGGAATAAACTATGACTTGTGTGAATTGTTGAGATTGCAATTATTGAACAATTTGATGTTAACTAAGAAGGAAGGATATGCTTTTTTGTTTGGATCCTTGGTTCTTTGTTTGGTATTATATTTTCATAAATCTCTACCATTAAAGGAAAATGTTGTATGGGATGAAGATTTTCCTACAGGAAAGAAAATATATTAGTACTTTAATGGTTTGGAAAACAAAGACACTACATGCATAAACTACTTATTTGAACTCTGAAAGCACCCAACTTGAAGATGTAGAATCTTAAAATATTATGTGGATAAAAAAAGATAAGATTACCTTTTTAGTTGTTATAGATCATTTCTTCATGGAAGCAATTTTACCCAAGAAGTACAGGTTAAATGAGTTTGAATATGTAATTAGCATAGAAGATTGTGTTTTAAATGCAAAATAATTTCTGAAGTGTCTTGTTGACTTGACAGAAGAAAAACTTGGAAAATTTAAAGAATTAGTTGGAAAATATGAGTTTGAATGTGTTTCTCTAGAAGGATCTATGTCTAGAAAAAGAATACACAGAAGATGTTTTGAGGCATTCTCTTCATTCTCAAAGAAGTAGAATAAAATAAAAAGAAAGGAGACAACAAGAACTATTAATGTTGATGAGCCTGAACCTGCTAAGTGATTATACAAGAAGAAAAATGATGTAGTCAAGGATGGAGGGAACTTAATGAGATCTGTCCAAACCTTGCAACATGATTCACATAGTGGGATTATTAAGAAACAATAGGGAAATATGAGAGATCAACCTTCTTTATTATTATCAGAAAATCATATACTATGGATCTACAACATGAAATCATACATGCCAAGCATACAAGCCTGATTAAAATTAGAAAACCTTACAAAATACTTAGCTAAAGATAAAAAAAGCTAATCTTATGAAAGTTACCCCTTTAGGAACAAATCCATAAGCTTATAAATCCTTCACAAACATTAGGTCAATCTATAAGATCACATTTTCCAAAAAGAAAGAAAATACATTACAAACAATAGGCTAGAACCCAAATCAATAGGATATACTTATAATGAATGAAATACGAATCAAAATCCCTCAAGTAGGTCAGAAAAAAGTAAAATCATCAAGAAATGTGATGTTAAGGTTTTCTAATCAGTAAATCCTTCACGAGATCGGAAAATATGAAGACTAGTCAGAAACAAGAGGAACAGGACAATCTCTCCAAGAATATACAAGATCTTATGCATAAAGTAACCAAATGATGCGTGAAGTCAAGAGAAGGTCCATCATGAAGTGATGAAAATTTTGTAAGGATCCCATTGACCAAGAATATATATAGAATGATGGTACAAAGAAACACAAAGATTAATCAAACATGAAAGGAAATATTTTTGGTTGATGCAAGATTGCCAAGATTCCAAGATGCTTCTGCACCAGACACCTGAGGTTATTTGAAAAGTGATCCTCTCACTTTGTTGGGGCCAAAGGAAAATTAAAATTGTCAACCTCAGCCTAATAAATCCGTTTAGAATCTTCCACTCATTTTTCCTTCCATTTGACAAGATACTCCATATACAACTTACCTCTTATACTTCTACCAACTCTACTATCCAAAATATGCTCTATATGGTCCATTTTCTTCATAAATTTAAAAATCCTCTATGCTCAATGTGTCCACTTGAATTCCTTCTTATCTCCCCTCATGGTTTCAGTCATTGGTCCATAGATTGAACTAAATTTTCTAATGAAATTTTGGTTATAAATAGCCAACAAATAGAATTATCTTATCTCTCCAACATTCTTCGGTAAAGGCCACTCAACAATGACTTTCCCTTTCTTAGGATCCATCTTCAATCATTTATCAGATATTACAAATCCCAAATACACTAATTCCTCTTTCATTAGAGTACACTTTTTGATGTTGATTAGAAACTTCTCCTCCCTTAATCCGCAATAATTGTCTAACATGCATCAAATTTTTCTCGTTTCTCTTACAAAAAATCAAGATATCATCCAAATAAACAATGACAAACTTACCTAATAACTTCTTTATAACCTCATTTATTAACCTCATGAAAGTACTAGGTGCATTAGACAATCCAAAATACATTACCTACCACTCATACAATCCTACATTTGTCTTGAATTTAGTCTTCCATTCATCACCTTCTACGAGTCTAATCTAATGATATCCACTCTTGAAATCTATCTTGGTGAAATATATATCTCTACTAAAAAATCCATCAAATCATCCATTTTTAGGAAAGGAAATTGGTACTTTATTTTGATCTGGTTGATGGCTCTAGAATTGATATACATCCTCCATTGTCCATCTTTATTAGGTGCTAACACTGTAAAAACTACACACAAACTCATACTTTCTCTGATCAATCCTCGATGTTAGACCTGAGATCATATTACTAAGGAGGGGGGGGGGGTGAATCAATAATCTACCAAATCAACAACCTTTACATCTGCTTAAACATTAATCACCATTCACAAGTTTAGCCTTACTAACAGTAAATGAAAAAAATAAGCATCCAAGATCATCCACAAATTTGACATAAATATTTATCTCGTGGAAACCCAAATAGGGAAAAAATCACAATGGGGATTAGTACCCACTAAGATAATGTACTCTTCTAAAGTATGCCCTATGAGGAGTTTAACCCTATTAGGAGTTTACAACAACACTATTATGTGCTACCCAGTTAAGGGATTTACCTTAGGCCTGTTAGAACTATTTGAATAACTAAGAGGGGGGGTGGGGGGGGGGTGAATCAATGACCTTAAAAATGATTCCAATAATTCAACCAAAAATTATATCACAAATATAGTATCCTCTAGTTATATTTTATTCCTTCAAGATGTACACCTTATGTAATTATAGCAAATATATACTTCTCGGTAAGATATGTTGTTTATCTTTTTCTATCCTTTACTGAGTAGCAACAATTAAACTTAGTGTTTACCAAACAATTTAGTTTTAGTAATGTTTAAAGAAAAAATCAAAGAAATGAAATAAATACACATTTGACACATGGATTTTAACGTGGAAACCATGTTAAGGGAAAAACCACTTGGGACCTGAATCCAAAAATTTTCACTCTTCTAAAGTGAGCTCGATGAAGAGCCAACCCTGTTAAAGGTTACAAACACACTGTTAAGTGCAACCTTGTTATAGGATTCAAAAATAATAGTTTATCTTTTGACCTAGAACAAAATATGTTGTCAACAAGAAAACCTTTTGATACTCTTGAGTATCTCAATACAATAAGGATGGTTAAATCCCACTTGGTTAAGAGATTTTCTGAATCAATGATTAAACTAAAATAGTAAATGATATGTTCAATAATACAACTTTAACTTGCATATTTTTAGATCTATTGTTAGTCCAATAATACCTCTTTGATCAATATGCCCTTCAATTCCTTTTCTCCCCTCTTTGTTCTTTCTTCTTGGTGAATTCTCTTTCTTTTGTTTCTTAGTGTCTACATAATTTCTTGGCTCTATTCTTCAGCCTATATGATTAGATCTGCATTAAGACTTCTATCTTCAGCAGAATTATATTCAGCATTCCTCACTTCATAATGAATTCCTTGTTTCTTTATATAGACATGATTTCACAATTTAATCTTCTTGTTTTCATCGTAGATCACTTTTTTGATCTGTAAAGCTTGCCATGCTTTCTTTAATCCACAAAGCTCTCCTTCAAATTTATTCCACAAATCTCTCCTTGTTATCTGTGATTTAAATCTTGTAGATCACTCTAAATAAAGATCCTACTAGCTAAGTGTTTTTTTCATTCTTTAACTTCCATTCTGATCAGTGATCAACTTTAGTTAGCTCGGTCATTGACTCTAGTTGTCCTCAGGAACAACTTCAGTTATGCTTGGTAACTGCGGCACTTGATATACACTATGAACTTCTTAGTGTTCTTTGTATGCCAGTGTGCACTATCTTTCAATGTTTATTGTCACTCAGTGCACACTAATTTTTTTTTATGTTTTACCGATAGTATAAAATTTGTCTCTTCAACTCTTAAAGTCTATGGCAATATGAGTATGACCAATCAAAACATATCAAGTTGAAATCAATGATAATACAATACATTAACTGATTTAAGTCTTGCATTCACTTTTGCATCTCGATGATCATCAACTTATCATCTTCAAATAGTCAAACAATTATAGTTCATCAATTTCTCCCTTTGGCATTGATGGAAACACAATATCAACACAATATGAAATATGCCATAACATACCAAACTTATTGATCTATAACCAATTCAAATATAAGACTCTCAAGAAGCTCTTCTAGCTTTGATTTGATTCTTGTAGTGCACTTTCCCTTTCTTCATTCCCTTCAATGGATAGTTGTAACAATTCTGTCTTCTACTTCTGTCTCTCCCTTTCTTGAAGAATCTCTTCTCCCTTTTTTGGATAGATATGCAATGTTTACTCTCTTTCCAATTCTCTCCCTTGGATGGATGGTCATTTCATTTAATCTTTCTCTTCTTCATCATCAGATCTTTCTCTCCCATTGTAGAAACTTCGTTCTCTAATATTTTCTCTCCCTTTGATTGATTCTCTTCTCTTTGATGGATATTTATCTTATCTCCTTGTGTATTATCATGATAGATATTTCATTGAATATTCCTCTCCCTTTAACATCAATGCAAAATAAAAATATATTATGAATATATCTCTCCATCAGCAATACAACTTTGTAGTAGCCAATAATATCTCTGGTGTGCGGTTAAGATAAGTACCTTTTTTACTGATATGTCATTGTAGTCCATATCTTGGCTTGCATTAGCATGATTGATCTTCTGATAATGTGTAGGCTGATGCAGCCTCCAAGTCAGCTTAGTGACCAGTAGAGAAAGGTCGAACCCCTAGTCTATTTATTAGGTATTCAAATGTATCCTTTGGTAATGGTTTTGTGAATATGTCTGCTAGTTGTTCTTTGGATTGTACATATTCCAGTATCACCTCTTTTTCTTGTACTTGTTCCCTTAAGTAATCATACTTAATAGCTATGTGCTTTGTCTTAGCATGCATCATAAGGTTCTTTGAAATGTTTATAGCACATGTATTATCACAATATATAATCACTGGGTCAATAATTTTCATATTCATACCTTTTAGTAATTTCTTGATTGATGCAATGTTAGAGAAATTTGTAGCAACAACCACATATTATGCTTCTACAGTTGATTGAGATATGCATCCTTTCTTTTTACTTATCCATGTGACAAGTCTATCACCCATGAAGAATGCTCCTCCTGTTGTGCACTTCCTATCATCTATGTTTCCAGCCCAATCAACATCGGTATAAACTTGTAGCTCAAACTTGCCTTCTTTATTATACCACAAACCATAGTCTTCTATATTCTTCAAATATATCAGAATTATTTTAACAGTAGTCAGATGTGATTCCTTAGGATTAGTAGAGAATCTTTCAATTATACCAACTGCATGTGCTATATGAGGTCTAGTGTGTATAACATACATTAGTTTTCCAATCATAGATCTGTATAAGGTCTAATTTACCTCAGTTTTCTTATCTTCCTTTGTCAATTTGCATCTAGTTTCCATAGGTGTTCCAACTAGTTTGGAATCCTCCATTTTGAATATCTTTAGAACTTCTTTGATGTATTTGGATTGTGTGATGTAGATGCCTTCATCCTATTGTAGAATTTGTAGACCAAGAAAAAATTTGATCTCTCCAAACATTGACATCTCAAATTCTTTTCTCATTTCATAAAAAAATGACTTTCATAGCATATCATTACCTCCAAATATGATATCATCAACACATATCTCAGCAATCAGAATCTTATCATTAGTATCTCCTTTCAAATATAGATTACTTTTATCACTTTTTCTAACAAATCCAATACTAATGATATAAGAGTGAAGTCTTTCATACCATGATCTTGATGCTTGTTCAATCCATACAAGGATTTGTGATGTCTACAAATAATGTTCCTCTTATTAGGATCAACAAACCCTTCAGGTTGCTCAATGTATACCTCCTCTTCTAGTATTCCATTTAGAAATGCATATTTTACATCCATTTAATATACTTTGAATCCTTTAAAAGCAACACAATCAATTAGAATTCTTACTCCTATTCTAGAAATGGATGTGTATACCCTTTGCATACCAGTCTTTCTTTATTCCTTGTGATTTGTCCATTCTCATTCAGTTTTTTTATGAAAATCCATTTGGTACCAATGACATTTTTGTCACTCGGTCTATGTACTAATGTCCATGTTTTGTTCTTCTCAATCTATTCAATCTTTTCATTCATTTCACTAACCCATTCTTGATTCTCAAGTGCAATATTAAAATATTTAGGCTCAAAATAAAAAAATCAAACATTTAGTGTTAAGTGACTTACTTATTGTTCTCATTCTAGGTCTTTTGTCTCCAATGATCTGGTCTTGTGGATGGTGTCTTCTAAAATATTTAGCAAGTATAGGATCAAATCTTTGTTCATTATTCAGATCATTATTTTGACCTTCATTTTGATCTTCATCGCTTTGTTCATCATTGTGAGCATTTTATTGATTCTCGGTGTGTGTAGTTTGTTACTCAGTTGCATTGTTATCTCGCTCGGTAGCATTACACTCTTGTTTGGGCAAGGTATCAGGTTCATCAATGTAGACAAATCTATTGTAATATTCTAGTTCCTTTTTGCTTTCCTCATCATTTTTCTCCACAAATTCAACAACATTAACATTTGTACTTTCAAGGATTTTGTTAGAAGATTTATTAAGAGATTCATAAGCTTTTCTTTTGTTAGAAAATTGTAGAAATATTCCTTCATCACTTTTAGAGTCAAGTTTCCCATTTCTACCATCTTTCAATATATAACATTGACTTCCAATATTTTTAAAGTAACTCACATTTGGTGAGTATCCATACTATACCTCATAAGGTGTCTTATTGGTATCTTTCTTCAATTGAACTCAGTTTAGTGTGTAGATAGTAGTACTTACAAATTCTCTTTGGAATGTTTGTGTGATGCCTTTTTCAAAAATTAGTGTTCTGGCACAATCAACAATTGATTTATTCCTTTGTTCAGCAATCTCATTTTTCTATGGTGTTATCAGTGTAGAAACCTATCCTATAATTCCATGCTCATTACAAAAGTTAGTGAATTCATCAGAAATAAATTCTCCTCCTCTATTTGATCTAAGACAATTTAGTTCTTTTCCACTTTGTTTTTCAACTTTATCTTTATACCATTTGAAAATCTTAAATGCTTCTGATTTCTCTTTTAAGAACATGACAATAATCATCCTAGAATAGTCATCAAAAAATAGAATGAAGTATCTATCACCATAATATCTCTTTGTTCTCATTGGTCCACATAAGTCAATATGGACTAGCTCTAGAATAGCATTAGATGTGTAGGTTTTTCTCTTGAAACTAGACTTTGATAGTTTTCCTTTTTGACAATTCTTGCACATGACATGGTTGGGTTTTGACATACTTGGTAAGCCTCTTGCTTTTATTTTCTTGCTTATCCTAACCATGCTATCAAAATTTACATGAAATAAAATTTTATGCCACAACCAAATGTCTTCATTTCTATTCAATAAACAAGTGGTCTCAATCTTATCAAGATAGAATAGGTTACCTTTTATTTGTTCACCTGTATCGATCAACTTTCCTATTCCATTATAGATCTTTTCCTTTTTGTTCTCAAATGCAACTCGGTGTCCTGTGTTGTTTAGCTGTAAAACACTTAATAGATTATAGTTAAGTTATTTCACCCAATTTTCATTTTCATATCTAATCATATTATTCAACATGATGGTTCCTTTACCCTCAACTAGGCAAGGTGAGTCATTACCCATCCTAACTAATCCACCATTATAATATTCAAAAGTTTCAAACTTTTCCTTATCTCTAGTCACGTGGTGATTAGAAACACTATCAATAATCTAGAAATAATTTTTTCTAACTTTAGATATGAGTGTAGTTTCAACATACCTTTCTTCTTCGTCTAAATCATCCTTCATATCAACAAATACTACCTCAACATCTTCATCAGACTCGGTGTTAGTATTTTCACCTTTGTTCTCAACCAAGTAACAAGCCTTCTTTCCTTTGTCATTGTAGTCTCGGTTATCTCTTTTGTTAGAGTGTCAGTTTCTCTTGTAATCTTGTTCATCACTTCTATCAAACTTCTTTTCATAAGATCTGTCATTGTTTCTTTCATCCTTTCTCTTGTTAGGGAATCTAGCAACAAAATGTCTAATTTCTTTGCAATTAAAATAGACCAATGGTAATTTACCTTTGTATCTTCCTTTACCTCTTTGTAATATTCTAGCCATTAGTGCTTCAATTTCATCAAGTTCTTGTTCATCACTATTAGTTTCACTATCATTTCTCATAGTGTGTTTATTACTAGATTTGCTTATTTTCAGAGAAGATTTGAATGCAGACTCAATAGTTGCTAAGAGTAACATTTTTATTTTCTACTGCTCTCATTTCTTTAATTATAGATACTCTAATAGCATAAAAATGTACTAAGGTTCTCAAAATTTTACTTACCATTGTTCTTCCTCAAGTACTCCTCCTACTCCATGGATCTAATTAACAACTTCTTTGATTTTTCTACTGTACTGAGTGATGTTCTCTCCTTCTTTCATTCTTATATTAGAAAACTTTCCTATTAGGATTTCATCTTTAGCTCTCAGTATATTGGTGTCTCCTCCATGTACTAGCTTGAGTTTGTCCCACATTTTCTTTGCAGTGGTGCATGATTTGACATCTTCAAATTCAACATCAGATAGTGAAGAAGAAAGTTCTATTATCATAGAACTGTGTTCATATTTCTCTCTCAATTGATTAACAGTCAGAGGTCCAGTATGTGCAACATATTCAACATACAAGTATTGTGTGACATTATTTCTAATAACTGATAGATGGAGTCTTATCCTTCTTTTCCATGATGCAAAGATGTCTTTGTTCAACTTAGGCACATCCATTTTACTCATCTTGTGATCTTTGGCTTAAGCCCCTTTAAACATTTCTTCAAGCACCAAAGCTCTGATACCAATTGTTAGAATAACTGAGAAGGGGGGGGGGGGGGGGGGGGGGGGGGGGGGGCNGGGGGGTGAATCGGTGGCCTTAAAAATAATTCAAATAATTCAGCCAGAACTTATATCAAAAATATAATATCTTCTAGTTATCTTTCAATACTTAAAGATGTATTCCTTATGTAGTTATAATAAATATATAGTGCTCGGTAAGATATACTGTTTATCTTTTTATAGCTTTTACCGAGTAGCAGCAATTAAAATTGGTGTTTACCGACCAATCCAATTTTAGTAATGTGTACACAAAAACATCAATAAAATAAAATAAATACACATTTGTCACATGGATTTTAACATGGAAACCCTGTTAAGGGAAAAACCACTTGGGACCGGTAACCCAAAATGTTTACTCTTCTGATGTGAGCTCAGTGAAGAGCCAACCTTGTTAAAGGTTACAAACACATTGTTAAGTGCAACCTTGTTAGAGGATTCAAAAATAATAGTTTATATTTTGACCTAGAATTCACTATGATGTCAAGAAGAAAACCTTGTGATACTCTTGAGTATCTCATTACAATAAGGATGGTTAAATCCCACTCGGTTAAGAGATTTTCTAAATCAATAGTTAAACTGAAATAGCAAATAATCTATTCAATAATACAACTTTAAATTGCATATTTTTAGATCTATTGTTAGTCCAATAATACCTCTCTGATCAATATGCCCTTCAATTTATTTGATCCCCTCTTTGTTATTTCTGCTTGGTGAATTTTCTTGCTTATGTTTCTCAGTGTCTGTAGAATTTCTTGGCTCTGTTCTTCAGCCTGTATGATCAGATATGCATGACAACTCCTATCTTCACTAGAATTATATTCAACATTCCTCACTTCATAATGAATTCCTTGTCTCTTTATATAGACATGATATCACCATTCAATCTTCTTGTTTTCATTGTAGATCACTTTCTTGATCCTTAAAGCTCACCATGCTTTCTTTAATCTGTAAATCTCTCCTTCAAATTTATTCCACAAATCTCTCCTTGTTATCTGTGCTTTAAATATCTTCTTTGTTTATGTTAAATGATTGATGAAAATAAAGAATTCAATCAGTTAACTCTAAAGATAGCTCCTACCAGCTAAGTGATTTTGTCATCCTTTAACTTGAGTTCTGATCGGTGATCAACTTCAGTTAGCTCGGTCATTAACTCTAGTTGCCCTCAGTAACAACTTCAGTTATGATTATTTACTACAGTTCTCGGTATACACTATGAACTACTCGGTGTCCTTTGTCCATAGGTGTACACTGTCCGTTGATGTTTACTATCACTCGGTGTACACTAAACTTTTTATGTTTTACTGATAACAAAAAATTTGTCTCTTCAAATATTGAAGTCTATGACACTATGTGTATGAAAAATCAAAACATATCAAGTTGACATCAATGAAAATAAAATACATTAACTGATTTAATGGCTTGCATTCACTTTTGCATCTTGATGATCATAAACTTATCACCTTCAAACATTCAATCTGTTATAGTTCATCAAGAACCTTTACCCTATTAAGAGTAGACTTGTTAGAGGACTTAAAAACACAATATAATGTGTCACCTTGTTAGAGGAATTACAATAAATATTTGTTAGGATCTACCCTATTAGGGGGTTTCAACTACTGTAACTATTAGGGAACAAAAACAACAATGATTTTCAAAATAGCACTACCTCTGCTTGATCAAATCCACTGAAGCACACAATATCTTCTAAAAATAGTTAACTCTTCCCTAGCTTGATCACAACATGTACCTTACACTATACTTGCACAATACACAAGGTCAACACACTTTGCATTGAACTTTAAACATTATTTAATGAACTATTAAGTCCACTACATTGAAAAAATCCTAAAATGAAATAAAAAAAAATACCATTCAAATCAAATGAGCCAGATACCAAAGTTAAATACACAAAACATATTACAAGACCACTTTGGCTTATACAATTATTTACATATGAAACTGAGCCAAAGAGTAAAACACATTTTGACTATAATTAAACTTCCTCAAGAATCTTCTCCACATCATAAAATTGATCAATGTGATGACAAATCATCATCTACAATCATGAATAAACATCATCTGATCATTAATCATTCATCATTAATCACCACCGCATCGATATCGATCACTAATACAAGATCTACCATCGGTAGGTCAAGAACATAAGCACTTAACTTATTGAGTAATATTATTTCTATTCACCGATCACTTAACCTTCTTACCGATCACTCAAAGTAACTGCGATAACAACTATAGCAAATAAACATTTTTGGTCACCATATCCTATGACCACCTCATAAGATATATTATATATTTGATAAGACATTCAAATAATATATCACTTGTCAACAATTTTTCTAGAAGTTGTACAGTTATGCTTCATTCGAATAAAACTCTCACATAAACTTACTTCAGTAGTAGTGATCATGAATTTTACATCCAGATACATACCTAGGTCTCCCATAAAATAGAAACCTAAAATTCATCACAAATATGCTTTACAACATACTCAGAACACAAAGTCAATAGTTGACATCAATGACAATATAATAGTTGATCTTGTAATCAAATAACTATGTAATCACCAAAACACACTTACCATAATTGCATCATATATGCCAATAATCTCTCCCATTTACATCAATGGGAACACTCTATTCTTAACAAAATAAGCTTCATCACTTCATCAATGAAGGAAACACTCTCTATCTCAATATCTGCAACATGAAGCATGAAGAAAAATGTTTCCACTTCTATCTATAAGCTATTCTATATTTACTCTGCCTTTCACTAGACCTCACTCATACACCTTCACATCCTTCACATACATCTTCTCCCCTTTTAAAACAATTCCAAATGTGCCTAATGTTCCAAATGCACCTAGTATCAGCTCTGCAATACTTGACTAACCAAATATTCATTACTTCATAGGCTACTCCCCCTAAGGAGTAGCCCCACAAAATCAATCCACACATAAGAATATTCAATGAATACACATGGACTGATGTAAATGCATCTTCTCTTAATTTATAGAAGATAGGGGAATGATGATACAAAGTAGGCAACTAGAAGAATTGCACAACCCCAAAATCATTGTTTTTTCACCTGACACACTCCTAATAAATCTCAAT
Source organism: Thuja plicata (assembly GCA_018584345.1). Classification (NCBI taxonomy): domain Eukaryota; kingdom Viridiplantae; phylum Streptophyta; class Pinopsida; order Cupressales; family Cupressaceae; genus Thuja; species Thuja plicata. The sequence continues at coordinate 2,607,539 of MU224484.1, forward strand.
TGAGATCCTCAACTCACCTAGACCACGGATAGTCATGAAATTTAGAATTATATGGACTGATAAGGGTTCTTACTACTTAGGCTAACTCTATCAATCCAAAAATTCTCGAAAGAACTATTGGTGTTTAAAACTTTTATGCTTTGTAAGAAATCGATATACCTTGAGAATGATGTTAGGAGTGTTATATTATGGTGACTAATCAGGAAAGTGATTTAACTTTTCCAATTTATTGACCGACATGTTCTAACCCTAAAGCGGCATAAATTTGTATAAATTGGCTTAGGGTTAGGGTTTCATTGTTATGTTGTATGTTTTGCGGTGGTATTGAGCTTTGAGGGATCTACGCATTGTGATCTGATTGTAATCACTGGATAAGAATAATATTAGACTTTTCTATTTGGTGGACGTAGCCCAGGGATTGGGTGAACCATGTAAAATCTTTGTGTCTTGTGTTCTCTTCTGGTTTGGTTTATTATTCTATGTTATAGATTATATTTCTGCATGTAACTGTTATTTCTACCTTGTTAATCCTAACAAGTGGTATCAGAGCTACGGTTGTTTTTAGTTATCCTCTACAGAAAGGTCTCACAGTTGAGTGGGAGTCTCATGGTCAAGTGCAAGTTATGACAGATGAGGGTAGGCTGAAGGTTGAAAAGTTTAATAGGAAAAACTTTCAGTTATGGAAAATGCAGATGGAGGACTATCTCTATCAGAAGGATTTATAGTGACCTTTGGAAGGAGTGTCCAAGAAAGATCCAGCTATGTCTCAGGAGGATTGTAGCATTCTAGATAGAAAGGTACTGGGAAACATTTTCTTATTCCTAGCTCAATCGGTGTTGTTTAATATTACAAAATCAACAACAACTAAAGAACTGATGGAATCCCTAGCAAAGTTGTATGAAAAGCCTTCTACTTCAAATAAGGTATTTCTTATGAAGAGTTTATTTAATATGAAGATGGTAGAAGGTGGGTCAGTGGCTGATCATTTAAATGAGTTTAATATAGCTACTCGTCAATTATCCTCTGTGAATATTAATTTTGATGAAGAAATTAGGGCTTTCTTGATTCTGTGTTCTTTGCCAGAAAGCTGGAATAGCTTGATAATGGCCGTTAGTAACTCTATTTCTAATACAAACACCCTAAAATTTGATGACGTTATTGGTGTTATTCTGAGTGAGGAAATTCATAGGAAAATCTCAGGTGTATCTACATCAGGTAGCATGTTGAATGCAGAAAGCAGAGGTAGAACAAGAGATAGAGGAAGCAACTCTAGAAATCATGGGAAATCATGAGGGAAGTCAAAGGGAAAGAGGTCTCAATAAAGAGGACATAGTGACTGTTGGTACTATGGAAAACTAGGTCATAAGAAGAAATATTGCTGGTCTCAGAAAAATAAAGGAGACAAACAAGAAGGCAATAAGGAGGCAAATGTGGTAAGTAATAAATCTGATGATGATGTTTTGGTCCTTTCCCTTGAAAATGCTGATGATTCATGGGTTCTAGATTTAGGGGCTTCCTTTCATGCTACACCCCACAGGAGTTATTTTATTGATTATGTCCAAGGTGATTTTGGGCTAGTTTATTTGGGAGATAATGAACCTTGTCAAATTGTTGGGAAGGTAAGAGTTAAGATTAAGTTACAGAATGGGAATCATTGGCTACTACAAGAGGTAAGACATGTTCCAAGGCTGAGTATAAATTTAATTTTAGTAGGGAACCTAGGTGATGAGGGTTGCACAGTTACTTTTAATGATAAAAATTGGAAGGTCTCAAAATGTTCCTTAGTAGTAGAAAAAGGTGTGAAAGTAGGAACCTTATATCTTTGTATAGGCAATACTATTCCTTGTACTTTAATTGTTACAGAGAAAAATGAATGTTCAGGAATAGTTGCTGCAGTTGAGTAGGTTGAACACAAAATAGTTGCTGTGGATAAAGAAACAACATTATGGAACAACAAACTTGGGCACATGAGTGAGAAAGGTATGAAATTACTTCACTCAAAGAAAGTTTTACTAGGGTTGAAATGTGTAAATTTAGATTTCTGTGAAAGTTGTGTGTATGGGAAACAAAAGAGAGTCAGTTTCTTGAAGGGTGGGAAGGAAAAGAAATATGATAAATTAGAGCTTGTGCATACAGATGTATGGGGGTCAGGTCATGTATCTTCCTCTGGAGGCTCTTAGTATTATGTTACTTTCATTGATGATGCAACTAGGAAAGTATGGATTTATTTCCTTAGGTAGAAATCTCATGTGTTTGAAACTTATAAGAAATGGAAAAGCTTGGTTGAAAATGAGACTGGTAAAAGATTAAAATGTCTGAGATCTGATAATAGTGATGAGTATTACAGAAAATAATTTGAAGATTATTGTTCCTCTAATGGTATCTGTAGGCAGAAAATGGTCCCAAGAACTCCACAAGAAAATGGAGTGGCTGAACGCATGAACAACACAATAATGGTGCATGCAAGGACTATGAGATTGCATGTTGGGATCCCCTTAAACATGTGGGTAGAGGCTATAAATACTACTATTTATTTAATCAACAGAGGTCCCTCTAGTCCTTTGGGTTATGGTATTCCAGAGGAAGCATGGACTTGTAAGAAGGTAAGTTATTCTTTTCTCAGAACCTTCGGTTGTGAAGCATTTGCACATATAGATTTTGAAAATAGAACCAAGATAGAAGCAAAATCAAAGAAATGTGTATTTGTTGGATATGGCATTGATGAATTTGGGTATATAGTTTTCAATTTTGAAAATCATAAAATTGTAAGAAGCAGGGATGTCATATTCAATGAGAAAGTGTTGTACAAAGATCTGTTGCGACAGCATGAGAAGAAAGACACTGATTATGTAGAGTTGGATGATACTCCAAAAGATAATGTTCTAGTAATTCCTTATGCTCCGAAACAAGAACAACAACAAATACCACACACCCCAGTGAATGTTAGATGGTCAACAAGGCTAAGTAGACCTCCAGATAGTTTTTCACCTTCTTTGTATTCTATTTTATTAACTAATGGTGGTGAACCTGATTGTTATAATGAAGCTATGCATGTGGATACAAAGCTTCAGTGGGAGTCTGCAATGAGAGATGAAATGGACTCCTTGCTGAAAAATCAGACTTGGGATTTATGTAAGTTACCTGTAGGTAAACGGTCTTTGCAGAATAAATGGATTTACAAGTTGAAAGAAGTAGTTGGAGGTAAGAAAAGATTTAAAGCCAGATTAGTTGTAAAAGGATTTTCATAGAAACATGGTATTGATTTTGATGAGATATTTTCTCCAGTTGTTAAAATGACTTCTATTTGTACTCTTTTAAGTATTGTGGCTACTGAAGATTTGCATTTAGAGCAGCTTGATGTTAAAACAACTTTTCTTCATGGTGATTTGAATGAAGAATTATATATGGTACAACCACAGGGATTTGAGGTCAAGGGTAAGAAGAGTTTAGTGTGCAAATTGCAAAAATTTTATATGGCTTGAAGAAAGCACCTCGGCAATGGTATATTAAGTTTGATACTTGTATGAATGAGAATGGATACACTCAATGTAATTCTACCCATTGTGTTTATTTCAAGATGTTAAATGAGGACAGCTACATTATTTTATGCTTATATGTTGATGATATGCTTGTAGCTGGGTCTAACATGGATCATATTAAGGGGTTGAAACAACAGTTAGCAAAATATTTTTCTATGAAGGATTTGGGGGCAGCAAAACAAATCCTTGGCATGAAAATTTGTAGAGATAGGAAGAACAGAAAATTAACTCTATCTTAGGCTGATTATGTTGAAAAGGTGTTGCGAAGATTGTCCATGAAGGATGCCAAAGCTATCACTACACCTTTGCCTAGTCATTTGAAATTGACTAAGGATGCCAAAGTTGTCATTACACTAGAAGAAGAGGCTAAAATGGCCAAGATACCTTATGCTTCAGCTTTAGGGAGCTTAATGTATGCTATGGTCTGTACTAGGGTAGACATTGCACATGCAGTGGGAGTCATTAGCAGGTATATGAGTCACCCTGGGATTGAGCATTGGAATGCAATCAAATGGATTCTCGGATATTTGAGAGGTACATCTAATAAGTGTTTACACTTTGGGGGCTCTACTACTACTGTTCATGGTTATGTTGACACAGATTTGGAAGGAGATATAGATACCAAGAAGAGTACTATAGGTTATGTATTTACTATTGGTGGGATAGTAGTGAGTTGGATTTCTCAGTTACAAAAGGTGAATGCTTATCCACTACAAAGGCAAAGTATGTTGCTGCTACTGAGGTAGCCAAGGAGATGATATGGCTTCAATTCTTCATGGAAGAATTGGGACATCCACATGCGGGTAACTATCAGTATTTAGACAGTCAAAGTGCCATTCATCTTGTAAAGAATTCTACTTTGCATTCAAAGACAAAGCACATACAATTGCATTTTGGATGATGGGCTGTTAAAGTTGGAAAATATTCATACAGATGATAATCTAGCGGATATGTTTACAAAGGTTTTAATGAGGGAGAAGTTGAATTATTGTTCAGTTTTAGTTGGTCTTCTAGATTGAATAGACTAAGAGAATAGTAGAGTCCCGGAAGGTTGGATCTAGTGGGAGCTTCACAGGGTAGTGGTTTAGCTACAAGATCAATCTCCAAGTGGGAGAATTATTGGTCGATGTGGAGTTTGATTGGTCCCCAAGTGGAAGATTGTTATATTATGGTGACTAATCAGGAAAGTGATTTACCTTTTCCAATTTCTTGACAGACATGTTCTAACCCTAAAGTGGTATCAATTTGTATAAATTGGCTTAGGGTTAGGGTTTCATTATTATGTTGTATGTTTTATGGTGGTATTGAGCTGTGAGGGATCTACGCATTGTGATCTGATTTTAATCACTAGCTAAGAATAATATTGGACTTTTCTATTTGGTGGACGTAGCCCAGGGATTGGGTGAACCATGTTAAATATTTGTGTCTTGTGTTCTCTTTTAGTTTGGTTTATTATTCTCTATTATAGATTATATTTCTCCATGTAATTTTTATTTCTTCCTTGTTAATCCTAACAAGGAGTGGTTAGCTCCAAGTATGAAAGATCTACAAGGTAACTAGACCAACTACATGGACAAGACTTGCATCTACACTTTTGACTTTACAAAAACCAAGGTGGGTACACCTAATATAGATAGATATTCAACTTACATAACACTTTACAACTCTAGATTCTAACAATAGATAAGTGGTAAGAAAGTATAAAATGATAACCACTCATTCATTGAATATTCACTACCATGCAGGATAAACAACCAACAACCACAAAACTCAAAAGGAACTAAGATGGTTTTGATATTTTGATAGGGTAGAATATAGCCAAACCTATTCAAATATGTATCAATGTAGAAAATAGTAATTACTAATCAATGATTTATCCATTGGGAAATGTTTTTAGTTCAGATATAGGACAAAGAAACTAACTATTGTTAAGGACTCAAAACCATAAATACAACTAATTCAGATCAAACACTTCTTATAAGAACCTTATGTAGACAAATCCAAAGTATGTATGTCATATCCAAAGCATTATTTGATTTGATCCTAGATCAAAACTAAGGAAAAATGACACATAGATAGAGAAATTTCATATAATGAATTAGAATCTTCACAACTTCAACATGTAAGCACCAAGGAGAGACTTAAATATGAAATATTGTATTAAGTACAAAGAACCTAGTTTCAATTCCAATATGTTTCAAAATATATGCCACTTTGACAAATGCAAAAGATTTGAAACTTTCTATTCTATAATGATACTCTCTAAATATACATTTTCTATACTCATAGTAAACATTTCTATGCCTTATGTTACTTCCCCCATTTTCTAGCCCCTTCTAAATGATCTTGGGAGTCCTTTTATAGGCCAAGGACTGCAACAAGCTTCAGATCATTTAGGGTTAGGGATAAAATATTTAAAAACTTACATGACAGAAGAATTTAACTCATCTCAACAACCAAGCAACTCTATCATTGGCAAGTTGAAACATTCCTTTAAAATATTCTATTTGAAAAATCTCATATGGTCACCATACACCTTGGGAAACTAAAGAACAATACCCTACCATAGGAACAATAAATAAAATGTTTGGCTCATATTAATTAACCGAGGAAAACCTAGCCCTTTAGCACTATAGAACACCAACTATCCTTTCTTGAAAAGCTTAGGATACCAAGAACATATCTAATCTTTACTTATAAAACTCTGGAAAAGACCCCTCATAAATGGAAAAGATCAGAAAAGGATAGAACAAAGGATTTTAAACTGTTCAAAAAAAAAATCAAAAACCCTAAGGAGATCATCTCTACATAAATACATTCAAAAATGCCAAATTTTCCTTTGCATAACATCCAACAGCTGTACAGACATAGCCTAGAAGATCATATTCCTTAATTAAATGCTTAGTGACAAGATGGCAATGAAAAAACTAAGAAAAAGATTTGAAAATTTGAAAATCTAATACAACGACTACATGTAGCACAGCATATGGCATCAACGACGCAGATTTGAACTTTAATATTTGTTTAAAACAGGGCCGTAGATCATCCTTTGAGTTACTCAGGCTTCAAAGATATGATCCAAATAGGTGGCACCATGTTCCAATTCCTTGAATGTTATTTATTGATCATATATTCTTTAAGGCTTTGAGCCATCTGTCTAATCAATAGAAACTTGCTTTACCTTTACCCGATCCTTCAACATTGACTTTAGATCTAACTTGCAACATGGAAGGGTGGCATCATGCCTCAATGAATATCTATCGAGCATCTTCTCTTTAAGGAATTACACCAACCAATAAATCAAGACAAAATTGTGGCCTTTTTAACTTTACTTTGAACCAGGGATCCATGACCTCAACAATGCTACATGTCAAACAAGTGTAATGCCTTGATCATTATCTGTCATTCATCTTTGCATTAAGACATAGTGCCCACCGCAAGATTAAATCTGACTTGATCACTTATTAACTTCTCTTGATCTTTGGCTAGGTCCCACAAATAGCCACACATCACCCAGGAGAAATGCCTTGATCAATAAAGAAATTCATCTTTGGTTCAAGGAACTGTGCCAACCATTGGATGAAATCCAACTTGATCATCCTTTACTTTTTTTTGACGAGCCCCAAGGTCTGACAACTTGACATGTGTTGACACAATGCAATGTATTAATGGATATCTATCAATCATCTCCTAATCAAGGAGAATCTCCCACCGTTGGATGAAATCAAACCCGATCTTCTATTAATGTGTCCTTAGTTGAGGCCACTTTACACGTGTTGAATGGGCACAATGCCTTGATGGATAAATACCTTCATCTTTATGTTTGAGGCAATGTGGCAGCCAAGGATCTTCCTTGATTTCTTTATAATTTACCATGTCTACATCAGATCTTGGACCCACTATGAAACATGGACCAAACAAGTGAAATGCCTTAATGGTTAAACAAAGATCACCTTTTTTAAGTCATTGGGCTTACCGTGGGATGAAAACAAATATGCCTGAGCTTTAAATTGATACTAAAGGGCCCCATGATCTAAGAAAAGACACATGACATCATGTCATGATGCCTTTATGAATAAATAACTTCATCTCCAGGATCAAAGGAAAGCATCAAACGTAGGATAAAATCAAACTTGCTCGGAAGAAGATAAAACATAAAGTATATCAGGGACTTAGGTACTTAGGAAAAATTAAAATGAGCCCTACCCAACTTAGGAAATAAGGACATGGCCCCGCTAATGACTTTAAACACATGACTTAAGTCACTTAAGTGATATGAAAAGTAACTTCAGTTTATAACATAGCACAAGGGACCTAAGGTTTAGGGTTTTTTCATAGTTTTGCAAGAAAATGAACAAGGTTTTAAAGAACAAAGACCTAAAATAATACAAAACAAGAAGTAATACCTTGGAAACATGGAAAATTTTGATAGGGATAATAGTGGCTCTAAATGGGGATATATTTATCTTGCAGGCATAGTGTAACATATAAAATAGAGGTTACTAATATGTAATGTATGAAAAGAGATATCACATTTGAAATAAGTGGATGTTTGTGTGATGTGTGGGGAAGATAAGATGTTCCTTTCAACCTCAAATGCACAAATGAAAGATCCAAATTGATCAACCCAAAAAGGATCAATGCACAAATGAATCAATCATTTGGAAATGAGAGCAAAGAGGAAAGATCTTAAATTCCCATTTTAGAAAGGAATGTATATGATAGTTCTAGGAATTGAAATGGATGAGATGAAGTACCAACTTTAAAAAATTGAAGATCAAAGATTGTTGTTTTCTGAGATATGTAGACTATTTATGGAGATGCTGATAGTTGATACCAAACTAGAACATAGAGATGGACAAAACCCAAAAATATTTTTCCATTTCGATGTCATCTTATGAAAAAGGTCAACCCTATACCACTTTTTCCAACTTGTCTGCCCAACTCTGAAAGTGTCCCTGTTCGCACAGTCTGAAAGAAATCTAAAAAGGGTATCAAGATCTGGCCTCAAATTTATAGTCCCAAACTTGTACCTGCAAGAAGAATGTTTTTTTTTTGGGGGAAAGGGGTTTTACTTGGTCAAACCCTAGTTTTGGAATTAACCTTATAATATAATTGAAATTGCAGAGATAAACAAAGTAAACACATAAATTCACCTTGCTTATACAGAAGCCCTTGTGGCAGATTTGAATCTGTGAATCCACATGTATGTATACATAAAATGGATCTATAATGTAGAATGTATCATGTAGGATTTCTTAAATCAATCACTTTTAGATCTCCAACACCAAGTCTTGAATGGGTTCTTGAATTTGGAAGAGGCTTGGAAGAAGGTGGATGGAGAGATCACCAAAAGGGCACTATGTAACTTGAATCCTTCAATGGCCTCCAATGGATCTCCTTCATGAAAATGGATGCTTGAATGCTTGAGAATGGATGGATGATTTCTTGAAGTCTTTCTCCTTAGCTTGCTTGAATTTCACTTGAAAATCCTTCTCAATTGCCTAATGATGCTTGATCATGGTTAGAGAAAATGAGAGCAGAAAGCTCCCTTTTATATGAAACTAGGGCACAATCTTCTAAGGAGGCCTACATAGGATAATTAAATCATAATTTAAGCCTTTAACCCTAGGAGAGGACCTATATTAATTATAATTTAGGAATCAACCGATTCAAAACCCGAAATAGCCGACCCGGAAGCGGGAATAAACTTTTTGTGAAGACTGACATCTTGAAAACCAAAAGTTCCCAGGATTTGGACCCTGGGATAGGGTCGAGGTTGATGCTATCCTAGGTTAGGGCTGAGGTTGAACCTATCCTAGGTTAGGGTTGAGGTCAAACCTATCCTAGGTTAGGTTTGAGGTCAACCCTGACCTAGGAGGTCGACCTTGTCCCTAAATCCTAGAAACACAGGTTTGTATCCCAGAATGCAGAAATCAGGTCAGAAAATGGTGGACAAAAAAGCAGAACAGGGGGGGAAGCCATGTCAAGATCAAGAACCTAGTCAAGGAACTTTTCATGACCCCAAAATACTTACTTAGAAGGATAAACAAGTCTAAAATGGAAGTGCTTCCATTTTCCCACTATATATTTAGCCCCCACTTTAGCAAGAGTATGAGTTCAACACAAACTCTTGGTAAAGGAGAATATACAAAAAAGACAGTCTTATTGGAATAAAAAGGGATAAATAAAACCTAAATCCCCCAAGGGAATTAAGTCTTTATCAACCCTAAGATCATGATAAGAGAGACATCACTTAGTTAAGGAGAAAAAGGAGAGAGAGGAATGGTTAACTCACCCAGAAAGATGTGTGTATCTCACTGTGAACCACAAAAAGGATAGGATGGCCCATCAAGAAAGAACTTGATAGTCATGCCCATAAAGTTGTGCACCTTCTAGTGGCTTTGTGCATGTATGTAGTGCATCTTCTAATGGCTTTTATGAAGTACCCATGGATCCCTATTCTTATATCACCATGGAATACATTTGTAAAATGCGTATCTCTTTAGGATTTAGCAACTTATGTGTGTTACCTTCCAAGGATTTGGCATATTGAGTTGTAATTGAATGTGTATCTCTTTAGGATTTAGCAACTTATGTGCATTACCTTATGAGGATTTAGCATATTGAATTGAAATTGAATGCGTATCTCTTCAGGATTTAGCAACTTATATGTGTTACCTTCCGAGGATTTAGCATGCTAAAAAATAAAATGTTAGAACAAAAATCCATAATATAGAATGAGGGAGGCCGTATATATGCCCCCCTCCTTAACATGGAAAAGTACATACTATTTTGACATGTTAAGGAAAGAAAAGAACAAGGACAAATCCTTCTTCAACATCAAGACAATATCCATAGACAATACCCAGTCCAAGCCAAGAAGGTCATAGCTCCTATGAGGCCATGGAAGGGACGAATGCAAAGAGATATCATGCAAAAAGTGAAAAAGTAACCCTTGTGAGGGATAGCACATGAGTCAATTTCCAAGGTGAGAGATTTATGAACCATGGAAACCCAATGTCAAACAATGAAATAAGTTATAATCAAGGACATAGATCCTCAATGCAAACCATAATTTTCATGTATGATTGGATATCACATAATAGATAAATACTACTTAACCAAGGGAAAAGTGGATCCCAGAAAGAAAAAAAAGAAGGAGATGGCATCCTTGCCCTCCAAGAGTGGGAACAAGGATGAAAGGGGACCTATTATATTGCTCATAATACTATGCAAGACAAAGAGCCCCCAAATATTAGGCTAACATTGTTTACATAATATGGAGTTCCATAACAGGAACATAAATGTTATTTAGAGAAAATAGGATTGAAATACAACTCATTGCCACATGTTATATAAATAACTTTACTATCAATGAGATGCCTAATCTTATAACATAAATCTTGACATTCATTTGTAGAATGATTATGAAATCTATGATAAAAACAAAAAGGAAGAGTCTTCAAGTGTGGACTACATTGTTTTTTGCATTTAGGTCTAGTAATCATCTTAGCACGAAGGAGTTTAGGCAAAATAACTTCTTGGTCAAATTCCTTCATAGGGTCATCATGTTTTGAAGTGTTATTTGAGCTGTTATTAACATTGATGTGTTGTTGAGGATTAAATCCCAATCCATAAGAATACTCATGCCCCCCATTCTGTAAGGGCATTTGAATTCTTTGTTTATGCTAACCACACCCTTGACCATGGAATCCTTGTTTAACTAGTAAATGATAACCAGGACCATAACAAGAAGCCATATCAGAAGGAGTCAATGAAACTTCAGTAGTCACTATGTCATCATTAGTAGGTTTGACAGATTCATAGTGGGTAGAAGCAGTGACAAAGTTATTATGAAGGTAATCAGAAGTAGAAGCAAAGACTCGTTGTTCAAACTCTCTTTGTGGCTTCATAAAATCAAGATCAGAAACCTTATACCCTCCAATAAAAGTAGGATTAAAATCCAAGGTTCCCCAATCATCTCCAGGAAGAGCATTAGAGGAGGAAAGATTACTATTAGGAATAGGAGTATTGTGGGTTTGAATATTCAAACAAGGATTTGGTGCATCATCTGCATGGAGTGTAAACACCAAGTTGTTGTGAATAAACTTGACTTTACGGTGAAAGGTGGAAGGAACAACATGCATATCATGCAACCAAGGTTGACCCAAGAGTAAGTTATAATTAAGAGGTCCAAGCATAACATGAAAATGAGTATTCAGGATGATCGGACCTACTTTAATAGGTAAGGTAATGATTCCCAAAGTGTTCTTAGCAATGTTATCAAAGCCACCTATAGGATTATTATCGGGTTGAATAGTTGAGAGCTCAGATTTAATTGATTTGAGCATGTCCATGCTACAAATATTAAGCCCAGATCCATTATCAATCAAGGTCCTATGAATGATACTCTTATTGATAGTGACAGCAACCATAAGGGCATCATATTGCTTATGAACTTCTTGAGAAGGTAAATGCTTTTGAGTAAAAACAATGCCAGGAGGACCTGGGGTAACATGCATGCATTGTAAGAAGGCATTGATGTTCTCTTGATTAGGAGGTGGGGTGGGAAGAGTTGATAGAGCTTTTTGCAAGGCTTCATGGTAGGTAGGTGAAGTTTGAAGAATCTCCCATAAAGAAATCTTGGTAGGAGTATTGCACAATTGGTTTATAAAGTCATACTCCATGCTAGTAAGATGAGGTGGAGGAGGAATAATGGGTTGAGAAGGTGGTAAAGAAGTAGGAACCACTAGATTAGGTTGAGGTTTATTCCTTGTATGATAAGTGTGAGCTATCAAATCTTGATCATTGAAAGATTCTAAAGATTCCATAGGTTTACCTTTGATATTAATGCGAGGACAACCTTTAATAGTCAACAAGGGTTTTGGATAAACCATGTTAGTTATCTCAGCACTGCAAATAGATTCATAAGAAGGAAGAAAAGAAGACATCCTAGGAGGAGTTGAGATAGGATCTTGATTCTCCATAAGATCATCACTAAGAGGGAGATTATTAAGGGAATTCATATCATTCTCCGTTAATGCCTCATTGCTAGAAGAAATTCCAAAGGGAAGTAAAGAATCCAAATCCTCTTCTTTCTTTAAAATGTCTACATAAGGGGAGTGTGTTTTAGAAAGAGAATCATCATCATGTATGAATATGTCATCCATTAATAAATCATCCCCTTGTATCAAAGATTTGTCATGAGAAGAAGATAAATAAATGTCTTTATTCAAGGGTTTATCCCAAATAGGAGGATCATCCATAATGGATTCATGAGGGAGAGAGTAATCAACATCCAAAACCAAAGGTTCATCCCAAATAGGAGGATTATATTCTAAAGTAGGCTCATAGGAAAGACCTATATTAGGAGAATAATTAACATCAATCTTTAACTCATCTCCATGAAGATAAATATGATGGAGAGAAAGATTAAATCATCTTCTTGCTCTAATATATCCTTACAAGGTAATACAAGAGAGGACAAAGCAACATCACATGCACTAGATAAAGTCTTTCTAGGTGTAACATCATTCAATGGTAAGGTAAGAGGAGGATGTTGTT
>MU224484.1:2621519-2692985 GCA_018584345.1 Thuja plicata
TTTGGAATTAACCTTATAATATAATTGAAATTGCAGAGATAAACAAAGTAAACACATAAATTCACCTTGCTTATATGGAAGCCCTTGTGGCGGATTTGAATCTGTGAATCCACAAGTATGTATGCATAAAATGGATCTAGAATGTAGAATGTATCATGTAGGATGTCTTCAATCAATCACTTGTAGATCTACAACACCAAGTCTTGAATGGGTTCTTGAATTTGGAAGAGGCTTGGAAGAAGGTGGATGGAGAGATCACCAAAAGGGCACTATGTAACTTGAATCCTTCAATGGCCTCCAATGGATCTCCTTCATGAAAATGGATGCTTGAATTCTTGAGAATGGATGGATGCTTTCTTGAAGTATTTATCCTTAGCTTGCTTGAATTGCACTTAAAAATCCTTCTCAATTGCGTAATGATGCTTGATCATGGTTAGAGAAATTGAGAGGAGAAAGCTCCCTTTTATATGAAACTAGGGCACAATCTTCTAAGGAGGCCTACATAGGATAATTAAATCATAATTTAAGCCTTTAACCCTAGGAGAGGACCTATATTAAATATAATTTAGGAATCAACCGATTCAGAACCCGAAACAGTCGACCCGGAAGCGGGAATAAACATTTTTTGAAGACCGACATCCCAGAAACCAAAAGTTCCCAGGATTTGAACCCTGGGATAGGGTCAAGGTCAATGCTATCCTAGGTCAAGGCTGAGGTTGACCCTGTCCTAGGTCAGGGTCAAGGTCGACCCTGTCCTAGTTTAGGGTCAAGGTCGACCCTATCCTAGGAGGTCGACCCTATCCTAGGAGGTCGACCCTGTCCCTAAATCCTAGAAACACAGGTCTGTATCCCAGAATGTAGAAATATGGTCACAAAATGGTGGACAGAAAGGCAGAATAGGGGGGGAAGCCATGTCAAGATCAAGAACCCAGTCAAGGCGCTTGTCATGACCCCAAACTACTTACTCAGAAGGTTAAACAAGTCTAAAATGGAAGTGCTTCCATTTTCTGACTATACGCATAGAAAGATTCCAGAACTCGGAGATAAGGAGAACACTTATAGGAAAGGGAAAACTAACCTAAAGAAGCAAAAAACAACTAAAATAATATGTAAAAACCCACTACCAACAAAGATATTCATCTCTATTTTTTTATTTACATTGTTTGAATGACTTAAACCAAGCCTGATGACCCAAATCCATCAGCAAATTTTTTCATCCATCTTGCCTCTGTCAAAAACAAAATTCTCTTCTCCTTGTACTCAAAACAAGCTGACAAAACCACTTTCATATGGAAACCAGGTAGATGGTGAAGATGTAAATTATGTGGTATATGCAAGTTACATTCATTAGGTAAAAAAAAACTAGGATAAATGTAGTATTTATCATCTTCAAACCTCATGTCACATCTTGGAAAATCACCATCCAACTGTAAAGGAAAGCACTCAAATTTTGTCATATTGCTGGAGTCAACATTATTAAAAACATTCACACCAATAGATTGTATATCAAAGGAAACACTATCATACTGAACTTTATGCAAACATTGATGAAACTCATAAGTTGGCACTTGATCTAGCCCACTCTCCATAGGATAGGAGACAACCTTCTAGGAATATTTAGGATCAAGCTCATCATAAACATTAGGGACCACCTATGGATCATTTTTACCTTATATAAAAGGAGACATATAAAAAATTTAATAAGAACAAGACTCAACATTATCAACTTCAAAACATGAAAACTCCATGTTATGATCCTTATTCCTCTCTTCAACAAAGTTATCATCCTATGTCTTATCACTGGTTTGCATATCTATATCAGAGTTCCCTAAAGAACTCACTTGTTCATTTTCAACATTATACAAACCCATATCTTGTATATTGGAGGGAGAGCACACATCAATACAATCATCATGTATTTGGTTATTTGGAGAAACTGAAAGATCATCCTCTTCACCCTTTGAATCTGGATGTGCACTAATTCTTTCACCATCTGATTTATTAAATTCAATATTTTTATAGCCTAGTGATATGGAAGTACATGGAGAATCAAAGATAGATGTATAAAATCCTGACCATCTAATGTACATTCTTTGTCAAACTCAATATGTGTGGGATATAAGGACTCAGATTTATCCCGCCCTAAATATCTGAGATATTCATAAGAAAAAAACTTATAAATTTGTTCACTATGAAGTGAACCACTATAATCATTTACATCCACCTCTATTATGTAGTCACAAGTAGCATCTTCATTTATCATATTATTATTTTCTTGATGACTGCATACATGTTCTTCCGCATATTGAGAAGGAGCATCACTTTCATGATTATAAGAGATAGCATTGATACTAGACTCATCTCTATAATTTTGTTCTCCACCATTCTCAATATCATCATCACTAGGTACAACCTCATGTGTAACCTCAGATTAAGGATTCTCAACATTAGAAATTGAAAATTCACTTCTCAATTCATTATGTTCAAAAGAATCATCACAACAAATTACCTATGCATCATAAGAATTCTCTTGTTTTTTGCACAAATCTTCCTTAGATTGAGAGAAGTAAACTGTAGTATTATGATGAGAGGAAAAAAAATTCACATATTTAATAGGAACACTATCCACTGTAGATTCACATTCATCATCTTCATATTCATTTATTTCATTGTCAGCTTCAAAGTTAGCATCATAAATATAATTAGAGTCATCATAACTAGCGTTATCATCATGTACATTTTCAAATTCAGACTCTTGAATTGATTGTATCGATTTCCTCATATGCTCAACCTCTTCTTTTCTATGGGATGTAGACCAATTGGCTGATTTAGGCACGTACAGTTCTAGAAATAACTCAATATATGTAAACTATGGAAGGTAAACATCCACTGGAAGCTCAATATATGCATTATACAAAATTTCATAAAACAAAAGTGTTGATTCCCCTTTTATTCTTCCTACCTTTTTCTTTAAAAACAATATGAAATTCTTTTGGCTGATTTGATCTCTCTTTGATGACATGTAACTGATTGAATGTTTGAAGATGTTAAGTTGATTACCAAAATGTAGAAAGATAATGCAAGACATTAAATCAATTAATGGATTGTATTTTCATTGATGTCAACTTGATATAATCTAATCAGTTATAATAAAAGTGTCAAAGACTTTAGAGAATCAAAGAAAAAAAGATTATGCTTTCAGTAATGCATAAAAGATAATCATTCACATTATGACTTCAAACACTGACAGACAAAGATCACCAAAATTCAAAGTCATAGTGATGCCTGAGAAAGAACACCGATGAGCATTACTGATGAGAAGAATCACAAGCATAACTGATGGCTAGAAAAATAGTGTAAACTAACGGAGAAGCCCGAGGTGAACAAGAGTGTTAACCAATGCTATCAAAGATTTAAACACTGAAATTAACTTGAGTTCATAAATGACAAAATATCTAGCTGGTAGAGCTAAATATAGAGTTCACTGGTAGTTATCTTTATTTTCATCGACAAGATAAAGCCAGAGATAAGTAATGGATTTAAAGTTGTTTTGTCTAGTTGGCAAGAAAATCTCAGTGAGATAAAACAAGAGTTTTCCTTTAAATCTAATTGGTGAGAATTGTGGATCATGCCAAGATAAAGAAAATCTAGAACCTAACAATGGTGATATCATGTCTATAAAGAGACAACTCAATTCATTACAAGTTGGTGTGGTCAGTGTATGAATGAAAGAGGATTCTAAAGAGAAAATAATGAAAAGAAACTTCATACAGTCCTGATCAACAAGCTGAGGAAAGAGCTAAAGGTTTTTGCAGACACCGAGCAATAGAGAACAACATCGCTGAGAAGAATCAAAGTGGAGCAAAGGTATAAACCAAGATATATTGATCAAAATAGTTTTATGAGATTACAATAGATATGAAAAAATTTCAAGTATAAGTTCTATATGTGAACAAATCATATTGTTTCAGTTTAACCATTGATTCAAAAAGTCACTTAACCAAGTGGTATTTAAAAATTCTTTCTATATTGAAATACATCCCAAGGAGCATCAAAAAGTTTGATCATGAAGATAACATGAGATGCCAGATACCTATTGACAGACCAAGTGAGTGTTTAATCAAGAAAGGTAGCATAGAGATTCCCAATATCAAGTGACAAACTAAAATTTTAAATCCTCTAACAAGGTCACACCTAATAGTGTGTTTGTAACCTTTAATAGGGTTGGCTCTTCACTGTCTCACTTCAGAAGAGTGAAAATTTTGTGTTACCGGTCCCAAGTGGTCATCATGTACCTTAATAGGGTTTCCATGTTAAAAATACATGTGTCAATGTGTATATGAGTCATTACTTTAGTATTTTGCATTACACTTAACTTAATTGGATTGATCGGTATACTCTAGACAATTTACTATTTTTTTGTAAACAAACAAATTTCTATTTGGTAAACATAAAGTAGAAGGTTTTACAAAGAATTTCGAGTAGTAGTAAATTGATATAATTATTTTGAGACATTCATCTTATAGGAATGAAGATAACTACAAGATTAATGTTGTGGTACTATGTTTTTGGGTTGATTATTGGAATATTTTTTAAGCCACTAATTCAACCCCCCTCTCAATTATTACTAACAATTGGTATGCGAGCTTGTGTGATTAGAAAGGGAGTTTAATAGGTCAAGAAAAAGATCACAAGATGAATAGAAGAGATGTGCCCAAGTTGAATAAAGACAACTTTGCATCATGGAAAAGTAGAATAAGACTCCACCTATCAGGTATTAGAAATGATATTTTTCTATACTTAGATACTGAATATGTGTTCCCTACAGGACCTCACACTCTTGAGCAATTAAGAGTAAAGCATGAGCATAACTACATGATGATAGAACTTGCATCATCACTCTCCAATGCTGAGTTTGAAGATGTCAAAACCTGCACCTCTGCAAAGAAAATGTGGGATAAGTTGAAGCTTTTACATGGAGGAGATGCCTATGTACTAAGAGCAAAGACAGAAAGCCTAAGAGGGAGGTTTGATGACCTAAGGATGAAAGAAGGAGAAAACATTACTCAGTATAGCTGCAAAATCAAAGAGGTAGTAAATGCTATCCGAGGAGTTGGAGGTGTATGTGAAGAGGAGATAGTGGTTAGAAAAATTCTAAGAACATTAAAGCCTATTTATGCTATTAGATTTTCTGCTATTCAAGAAATGAGAGCAGTTGCAAATAATATAGTTACTCTAGATAGTTTGATTGGTAGATGAATTTCATTTAAGATGAATAACTTTGACAATAGTGTCTTACCATCTATAGAATCTGCATTCAAATCTTCTCTAAAGATTAGTAACTCAAGTGATAGACATGCTGTTAGAAATGATAGTGACAGTGATAATGAGTATCAAGGACTTGATGAGATTGAAGCACTTATGGCTAGAATATTGTAGATAGGCAAAGGTAGATTCAAAGGGAAATTACCACTTGTATGTTTGAATTGTAAAGAGGTTGGACACTTTTTTACAAGATGTCCAAACTGAAGAAAAGATGACAGAGGAAATGATAGATCATATGAGAAGAAGTTTGATAAAGGTGATAATATAGATTACTGGAGCAACTGATAATCTGACAAGAGAGATACCCAAGACTACAAGGAAAAAGGAAGAAAGGTATTTGAAAACTGCACTCATATCTAAAGTTAGTAAAAATGATGTCTAGATCATAGATAGTGGTAGCACTCACCATATGACTAGTGACAAACAAAATTTTGAGACTTTTGAATACTATAATGGTGGTTCAGTGAGAATGGAAAATTATACATGTTGTCCAATTGAAGGTAAAGGAACCATAATGTTGAATAACCTGATAAAATATGAAAATGCCTATTGGGTAGAAGGACTAAATTATAATTTGTTAAGTGTTTCAAAGCTAAACAATTCAGGTCACAGAGTAGCATTTGAAAATAAGAAGGCAAAGATCTGCAATGAATGAGGAAGATTAATTGGTACTGGTGAGTAGACAAAAGGTAACCTTTTCTATCTTGATGACACTAAAACCACTTGTTTGATGGCTAGAAACAAAGACATATGGTTGTGGCACAAAAGATTGTGTCATGTGAACTTTGACAACATGACAGGGATAAGCAACAAAAGGAATGTTAGAGGCTTACCGACAATGACTAAGACCGAGCATATCATGTGCAATAATTACCAAAAAGGTAAGATGACAAAGTCTAGTTTCAAGAGTAAAACCCATACATCTACTGCAATTCTAGAAATAGTTCATACAGATCTATGTGGACCCTTGAGGAAAAAGAGCTACTATGGAGATAGGTATTTTACTCTCTTTGTTGATGATTTTTATAGAATGATGAGAGTCATGTTTTTAGAAGATAAATCAGAAGCATTTAAAATGTTTAAATGGTATAAAGAAATGGTAAAAAAACAAAGTGAAAAGAAATTAAAATGCTTAAGGTAAGATAGTGGAGGGGAATTTACTTTAGATGAATTCACTGACTATTGCAATGAGGATGGAATTAAAAGACAAGTTTCTGCATCGAGAACACCACAACAAAATTGAATTGCTGAAAGGAGAAACAGATCAATTGTTGATTGTACAAGAACATTAATGATTGAGAAAAGAATAACTCAAAGTTTTTGGAGGGACACTTTTAGTACTGCTATCTACACACTAAATGTAGTACAATTGAAGAAGGACACAAATAAGACACCCAATGAGATTTGGTATGGTCATACACCCAATGTAAGTTACTTTAGAATCTTTGGTAGTCAATGTTATATATTGAAGGATGATAGAAATGGAAAACTTGACTACAAAGGTGAAGAAGGTATCTTCCTAGTGTATTCAACCAAAAGCAAGGCTTATAAATGTCTCAACTTGTCATCTAACAAAATCATTGAAAGTGAAAATGTGAAAATAGATGAATTTGCAGAAAAGAATGATAAGGAAAGAAAAAAGGAACCAAAGGACTACAATAGGTTTGTTTATACATAACCTAACACTCTACCTGAGCAATGGTGTGTCACTCCTGAGTATCAGAACATTGCAATTGAGCATCAAGCTACAATTACCGATAATCAGGATAATCCTCAAGATGATGTTCTGAACAATGGACACAGAGCTGAACTGAAAATTTAAAAGTATGTCAGAAGACATCATCCATATAATTAAATCATAGGAGACAAGAAGATTTGAACAAGAACAAGAAGTAAGTCACTTAAAACTAGATGTTTACTTTGTGATTTGGATCCTAAATCTATTAACAATACACTTGAGAATGAAGAATGGGTCAGTGCTATGAATGAGGAAATAGAATAGATTGAGAAGAATAATACACTAACACTAGTACCCAGACTAAATGACAAGAATTACATCGGTACCAAATGGATATTCAGAAACAAGCTGAATGAGAATGGAGAAGTCACTAGAAACAAAGAAAGATTAGTATGCAAGGGATATGCACAAGAAGAAGGTAATGATTATGGAGAAACCTTTGCACCCATTGCTAGACTAGAAGGAGTTAGAATCTTACTTTCTTATGCTAAATTTAAAGGATTCAAGGTATACCAAATGGATGTCAAATCTACATTCCTAAATGAAATATTGGAAGAAGAGGTATACATTGAACAACTAGAAGGGTTTATTGATCTAGACAAGAGAAACATGGTATGTAGACTACACAAAGCCTTGTATGGATTGAAAAAAGAACTCAGAGCCTCATATGAAAGACTTCACTCATATCTCATTAGCACAAAATTTGTTAGAACAAGTGAAAATAGCAATTTGTACTTAAACAAAGACACCGATCGTAATATTCTGATTGCTGAAATTTTTGTTGATGATATCATTTTTGGGGGAAATGAATTGTTATGCAAATCCTTTGCTAATGAAATGAGAAAGGAATTTGAAATTTCTATGTATGGGGAGATCAAATTATTTTTTGGTCTACAGATTCTTCAACAAGATGCCGACATATACATCACTCAGTCCAAATACATTAAGGAAGTGTTGAAGATACTCAAGATGGAAGGTTCCAAACTAGTTTGACCATCTAGGGCTATTGGATGCAAGCTAAAAAAATAAGACAAATCTAATGAGGTAAATCAGACTTTATATAGATCAATGATTGGCATACTGATGTATATTGTTCACACCAGACCAGATATAGCACACACAGTTGGAATAGTTGCAAGATTCTCTGCTAATCCCAAAGAACCACATATGACTGATGTCAAGAGAATTATGAGATATCTGAAGAACACTGAGAACTATGGATTATGGTACAAAAGAGAAGGAAAATTTGAGCTACAAGTCTATAAAGATGCTGATTGGGCTAGAAACATTGATGATTGAAAGAGAACAACTGGAGGAGCATTCTTCATGGGTGAGAGACTTGTCACATGGATAAGTAAGAAGAAATGATGCATCTCTCAGTCTACTATAGAATTAGAGTATGTGGCTGCTACTAAAAATTTCTCTAATATTTCATGGCTCAAACAATTGGTAGAAGGTATGAATATGAAGATTCATGAACCAATAATTATCCATTGTGATAATACCGGTGCAATCAACATTTCTAATAATCTAGTCATGCATGCTAAGACTAAGAATATTGCTATCAAGTATCAATATCTAAGAGAATAGGTACAAGAAAAGGAAGTGACACTAGAATATGTTTAATCAAAGGAAGAGTTAGCTGATATATTCACCAAGTGATTACTGAAGGATACATTTGAGTATCTGATACAGAGACTAGGGGTCCAACCCTTGTCTATCGGTCAGTAATCTGACTAGGAGGTTGCGTCAGCCTATACCAAATTAGATAATTAGTCATGTTGATGCAAACACTAAGATGACTAGCAATAGATACATCTGTACATAGCAAGGTACAGATCTGCAACAAAAATCAAAACTTTATATTGCTCCAAAAATTAGAACTTTATATTGATGATGGATAGGGAAATTCAAGGAATATATTATGCAAAGGGATGGAACATGATATAGATGGTAAAATAAGGAGAAGTATTTTTTTTGACATTGTTGTCAAAGGGAGAGAATTATCTCATTATCATCAGGGAGAGATTTACATTTATCATACAAAGGGAGAGATGATCTCATTATCAAAAGGAGAGATGATTCTATATCATATAAGCGAGATATGAGAAAAGGGAAAATATTATATCATTATCCATAAAAAGAAGTTCTTGAGAATCAGACGGAAGAGTTAATCTATATTCTAAGGGAGATAAATTGATTACATATGAAATATCCATCTAAGGGAGAGAGTTTAGACAAAGAGAAAGATTGTTGTCAAAGGAAAAAGAGATTATTAAGAAGAGAAACAGTCAAGGTAGAACACATATTAGAACAAAGATATCAGATGATAAATATATCCAGAGAAGGGATTTAATATTGAAGACAACCACACTACATGAAACAAATCTAAGCTATTTTTGAGCTTACCAAGAGCTAGAAATTTGTAATAGTTACATTAGGAAAGCTTGATGAAATTGTATATTTCATATTGTATTATTGATATTATAGTATGATAATGTAGTATGTTTCCATCAATGCCAAAGGGAGAGATTGATGACATGTAACTGATTGAATGTTTGGAGATCTTAAGTTGATTACCAAAATGCAAAAGGATAATGCAAGACATTAAATCAATTAATGGATTGTATTTTAATTGATGTCAACTTTATATAATCTAATTGGCTATAATCAAAGTGTCAAAGACTTCAGAGAATCAAAGAGAAAAAGATTATGCTTTCAGTAATTCATAAAAGACAAGCATTCACATTATGACTTCAAAAACTGATGGTCAATGAAACACCAATGGACAAAGATCACCGAAAGTCAAGTCATAGTGATGCCCAAGAAATAGTACTGATGAGAATTACCGACGAGCATAATCACAATTATAACTGATAGAAAGAAACATAGTGTAAACCAATGGAGAAGACGAAGGAGAATTGGAGTGGTGGGTGAATGAATGAAAGAGGATGCTGAAGAGAAAATGATGAAGAGAAAATTCATACAGTCCTGATCAACAAGCTAAGGAAAGAGCTAAAGTTTTCTACAGACATTGAGAAATAGAGCATAGCATCACCGAGTAGAATCAAAGTGGAGCAAAGGTATAAACTGAGATATATTGATCAGAATAGTTTTACGAGATTAACATAGATATGAAAATTTGCAAGTATAAGTTGTATATGTGAATAAATCATACTGTTTGAGTTTAATCATTGATTCAAAAAGTCTCTTAATTGAGAGGGATTTAAAGATCCTTTCTATATTGAGATACATCCCAAGGAGTATCAAAAATTTTGATCATGAAGATAGCATGAGATGCCAGATACCTATTGACAGGACAAGTGAGTGTTTGATTTAAGGAAGGTAGTATAGAGATTCCCTATATCAAGTGACAAACTAAAAGTTTAAATCCTCCAACAAGGTCACACCTAATAGTGTGTTTGTAACCTTTAATAGGGTTGGCTCTTCACCGAGCTCACTTTAGAAGAGTGAAAATTTTGGGTTACCAGTTTGAGGTGTTTTTTCCCTTAACAGGGTTTCCATGTTAAAAATCCATGTGTCAATGTGTTTATGAGTCTTTACTTTAGTGTTTTCATTACACTTAACTTAATTTTATTGATCGGTATACTCTAGATAATTTACTATTTTTGTTAAATAAATAGACTGCTATTCAGTAAACATAAAGTAGAAGGTTTTACAAAGAATTCCAAGCAGTAGTAATTTGATATAGGTATTTGGAGGCATTCATCTTATAGGAATGAAGATAACTAGAGGCTTAATGTTGTGGTACTAAGTTTTTGGGTTGATTATTGGAATATTTTTGAGGCCACTGATTCACCCCCCTCCTCTCAGTTATTACTAACAATTAGTATGAGAGCTTGTGTGCTTAGAAAGCGAGTTTAACAGATTAAGTAAAAGATCACAAGATGAATAGAATAGACATTCCCAAGTTGAATAAAGACAACTTTGCATCATGTAAAAGTAGAATAAGACTCCACCTATCAGGTATTGGAAATGATATTGTTCAATACTTATATACTAAATATGTGTTGCCTACAAGACCTCACACTCTTGATAAATTAAGAGTAAAGCATGAGCATAACTGGATGATGCTAGAACTTGCATCATCAATCTCTAATGCTGAGTTTGAAGATGTCAAAAACATGCACCTTTGCAAAGAAAATGTGGGATAAGTTGAAACTTGTACATGGAGGAGATGCCTATGTACTAAGAGCAAAGGCAGAAAGCCTAAGAGGGAGGTTTGATGACCTAAGGACGAAAGGAGAAAACATTACTTAGTATAGCTGTAGAATCAAAGAGGTAGTAAATGCTATCCAAGGAGTTGGAGGTGTACTTGAAGTGGAGACAGTGGTAACAAAAATGCTAAGAACCTTATTTCCTATTTAGGCTATTAGATCTTCTACTATTTAAGAAATAAGAGTAGTTGTAAACAATAGAATTACTCTAGATATTTTGATTGGTAGACTAATTTCATTTGAGATGAATAACTTTGACAATAGTGTCTTACCATCTATAGAATCTACATTCAAATCTTCTCTAAAGATAAGTAACTCAAGTCATAGATATGATGTTAGAAATGATAGTGACAGTGATAATGTGGATCAAGGACTTGATGAGATTGAAGCACTTATTGATAGAATATTGTAAAGCGGAAAAGGTAGATACAAAGGTAAAATAACACTTTAATGTTCAATTGTAAAGAGGTTGGACACTTTACTGCAAGATGTCCAAACTAAAGAAAAGATGACAGAGGAAATGATAGATCATATGAGAAGAAGTTTGATAAAGGTGATAATAGAGATTACCAGAAGAACCAACAATCTCACAAGAGAGATACCCGAGACTACAAGGACAAAGGGAAGAAATCTTGTTACCTAGATGAGAATAGAGCTAATGACACTGACACTAAATCAGAAGAAGACATCAAGATGTTATTTGTAGCCATAAAGGATGATTCAGATGAAGATGAAGAAAGGTATGTAGAAACTGCACTCATACCTAAAGTTAGTAAAAATGATGTCTAGATCATAGATAGTGGCTGTACTCACCATATGACCGGTGACAAACAAAATTTTGAGACTTTTGAATACTATAATGTGGGTTTAGTGAGAATGGGAAATGATACACCTTGTCTAGTTGAAGGTAAAGGAACCATAATGTTGAATAACCTAATAAAATGTGAAAATGCCTACTGGGTAAAAGGACTGAATTATAATGCTTTAAGTGTTTCACAGATAAACAATTCAGGTCATAGAGTAGCATTTGAAAACAAGAAGGCAAAGATCTACAATGAATCATGAAGATTGATTGGTACCAGTGAGCAGAGAAAAGGTAACCTTTTCTTTCTTGATGAGACTAACACCACTTGTTTGATGGCTAGAAATGAAGACATATGGTTGTGGCACAAAATATTGTGTCATGTGAACTTTGACAATATGATAAAGATAAGGAACAAAATGAATTTTAGAGGCTTACTGACAATGACTAAGCCTGAGCATATCATGTGCAAGAATTGTCAAAAAGGTAAGATGAAAAAGTCTAGTTTCAAGAGTAAAACTGATACATCTACTGTAATTCTAGAATTAGTCCATACAGATCTATGTGGATCCATGAGGAAAAAGAGCTACTATGGATATAGGTATTTTATTCTCTTGGTTGATGATTTTTCTAGAATGATGACAGTCATGTTTTTAAAAGATAAATCAGAAGCATTTAAGATGTTTAAATGGTATAAAGCAATGAAAGAAAAAGAAAGTGAAAAGAAATTAAAATTCTTAAGGTAAGATAGAAGAGGGGAATTTACTTTAGATGAATTCATCGAATATTGCAATGACCATGGAATTAAAAGATAGGTTTCTGCACCAAGAACACCACATCAAAATGGAATTGCTGAAAGGAGAAACAAGTCAATTGTTGAATGTGAAAGAAAATTGATAATTGAGAAAAAGTATCACTCAAAATTTCTGGAGGGAAGCTATTAGTACTCCTATCTACACACTAAATAGAGTACAATTGAAGAAGGACACAAAGAAGACTCCATATTATCTGTGATATGGTCATACACCCAATGTAAGTTACTTCAGAATCTTAGGTTGTCAATTTTATATATTGAAGGATGATAGAAATGGAAAAATTGACTACAAAGGTGAAGACGGTATCTTCCTAGGGTATTCAACCAAAAGCAAGGCTTTTAAATGTCTTAACCTATCATCTAACAAAATAATTAAAAGTGCAAATGTGAAAATAGATGAATTTGCAGAAAAGAATGACAAGGAAAGCAAAAAGGAACTAGAGGACTACAATAGGTTTTTTTATACAAAACCTGACACTCTCAAGCAATAGTGTGTCACTCCCAAGTATCAGAACATTACATCCGAGCATCAAGCTAAAATTACCTACAATCAGGATAATCCTCAATATGATGTTCTGAACAATGGAGATGAAAATCAAAGTGAAGAAGATAATCAAAATGATGAACACAAAGATGAACTGAAACTTTCCAAGTATGTCAGAAGACATCATCCACATAATCAAATCAAAGGAGAAAAGAAGGATATAAAAAGAACAAGAAGTAAGTCACTTTACACTAGATGTTTACTTTGTCATTTTGAGCCTATATCTGTTAACAATGCACATGAGAATGAAGAATGGGTCAATTATATGAATGAGGAAATAGAAGAGATTGAGAAGAACAATACACTAACACAAGTACCAAGACCAGATGACAAGAATGACATTGGTACCAAATGGATAATCAGAAACAAGATGAATGCAAATGGACAAGTCACTAGAAACAAAACTAGATTAGTATGCAAGGGATATGCACAAAAAGAAGGTATTGATTATGGAGAAACATTTGCACCTGTTGCGAGACTAGAAGGAGTTAGAATCTTACTTTCTTATGCTGAATTTAAAGGATTCAAGGTATACCAAATGAATGTCAAATCTGCATTCCAAAATGGAATATTGGAAGAAGAGGTATACATTGAAAAATCAGAAGGTTTTGTTGATCCAAACAAGAGAAACATGGTATTTATAATATACAAAGCCTTGTATGGATTGAAACTAGCACCAAGAGCTTGGTATGAAAGACTTCACTCATATATCATTAGCATAAAATTTGTTAGAACAATTGAAAATAGCAATGTGTACTTAAAAGAAGACACCGATGGTAATATTCTGATTGCTGAAATTTTTGTTGATGATATCATTTTTGGGGGAAATGAATTGTTATGAAAATCCTTTGCTAATGAAATGAGCAAGGAATTTGAAATGTCTATGTTTGGAGATATCAAATTATTTCTTGGTCTACAAATTATTCAACAAGATGCAGGCATATACATCACTTAATCTAAATACATCAAAGAAATGTTTAAGATACTCAAGATGGAAGATTCCAAACTAGTTGGAACACCTATGGCTACTGGATGTAAGCTGACAAAAGAAGAAAAATCCAATGAGGTAAATCAAACCTTATTTAGATCAATGATTGACAAAATGATGTATATTGTTCACATTAGACCAGATATAGCACATGTAGCTGGAATAGTTGCAAGATTCTCTGCTAATCCCAAAGAATCACATATGATTACTATCAAGAGAATTCTGAGATATCTGAAGAACACTGAGGACTATTTATTATGGTACAAAAGAGAAAGGAAATTTTAGCTACAAGTATATACAGATGTTGACTGGGTTGGAAACATTAATGACCAAAAGAGAACAACTAGAGGAGAATTCTTCATGGGTGAAAGACTTGTCACATGGATAAGTAAGAAGCAAGGATGCATCTCTCACTCTACTATAGAAGCAGAGCATGTGGCTCCTACTACAAATTTCTCTAATATTGCATGGATAAAAAAATTGCTGGAAGGTATGAATATTAAGATTCTTGAACCCGTAATTATCTATTGTGATAATACCAGTGCAATCAACATTTCTAAAATCTAGTCATGCATGCTAAGACTAAGCATATTTCTATCAAGTATCACTATCTAAGAGAAGAAGTACGAGAAAAATAAGTGACACTAGAATATGTTCAATCAAAGGAATAGTTAGCTGATATATTCACCAAGCCATTGCCAAAGGATACATTTGAGTATCTGAGACAGAGACTAGGGGTCCAACCCTTGCCTATCAATCAATAATATGACTAGGAGGTTGCATCAGCTTATAGAAAATCTGATAATCAGTTATGTTGATGCAAACACTAATATGAACAACAATAGATACATCTATACATAGAAAGGTACAAATCTACATCGAAAATTAGAAGTTTGTATTGCTGATGGATAGGGAAATTCAAGGAATATATTATGCAAAGGGATGGAACATGATATAGATGATAAAACAAGGAGAAGTATTTTTTTTGCATTCTTGTCAAAGGGAGAGAATTATCTCATTATCCTCAAGGAGAGATTTGTATTTATCATACAAAGGGAGAGATGATCTCATTATCAAAAGGAGAGATGATTCCATATCATATAAGAGGAGAGATGTGATAAAGGGAAAATATTATATCATTATCCACAAAGAGAAGTTGCTAAGACTCAGAAGGAAGAGTTAAGAAATATTCTAAGGGAGAGAAATTGATTACATATGAAATATCTATCTAAGGGAGAGAAGTAACAAAGGGAGAGAGTTTAGACAAAGAGAAAGATTGTTGTCAAAGGAAAAAGAGATTATCAAGAAGCGGAATAGTCAAGGAAGAACACATATTAGAAAAGAGATATCAGATGATACATCTATCTAGAGAAGGGATTGAAGATTGAAGACAACCACTCTACATGAAAAAAATCTAAGCTTTTTTTGAGCTTACCGAGAGCCAGACATTTGTAATTTTTACATTAGGAAAGATTGATGAAATTGTATATTTCATATTGTATTTGTTATAGTATAGTATGATAATGTAGTATATTTCCATCAATGCCAAAGGGAGAGATTGATGAAATGTAATTGATTGAATGTTTGAAGATTTTAAGTTGATTACTAAAATGCAAAAGGATAATGCAAGAAATTAAATCAGTTAATGGATTGTATTGTCATTTATGTCAACTTGATATAATCTAATCGGTTATAATAAAAGTGTCAAAGACTTCAGAGAATCAAAGAGAAAAATATTATGCTTTTAGTAATTCATAAAAGACAAGAATTCACATTATGACTTCAAAAATTGACGGTCAGTGAAACACCGAAGGACAGAGATCATCAAAACTCAAAGTCATAGTGATGCTCGAGAAAGAACACTAACGAGCATTACCGATGAGTAGAATCACAAGCATAACCGACGGCTAGAAGCATAGTGTAAACCGAAGGAGAAGCCCAAGGTGAACTGGAGTGTTAACCAATGCTATCAAAAAGTTAAACATCAAAATTAACTTGAGTTCAAAAATGACAAAATATCTAGCTGGCAGAGCTAAACATAGAGTTAACTCATAGTTATCTTTGTTTTCATCGACAAGATAAATCCAGAGATAAGTAATGTATTTAAAGATATTTTTTTCAGTTTGAAAGAAGATCTCAATGAGATAAAACATGAATTTTTCTTTAAATCTAATTGGCGATAATTATGGATCACGCCAAGATCAAGAAAATCAAGAACCTAACAATGGTGATATCATCTCTATAAAGAGACAAGTCAATTCATTACAAATTGGTGTGGTGGGTGAATGAATGAAAGAGGATGCAAAAGAGAAACTGATGAAGAGGAACTTCATACAGTCCTGATCAACAAGCTCAGGAAAGAGATAAAGTTTTTTGTCAACACTGAGCAACAGAGCACAACATCATCAAGTAGAATCAAAGTGGAGCAAAGGTATAAATTGAGATATATTGATCAGAATAGTTTTATGAGATTACAATATATCGAAAAATCTATGAGTATAATTTTTATATGTGAACATATCATACTGTTTTAGTTTAACCATTGATTCAGAAAGTTTCTTAACCGAGCAGGATTTAAAGATCCTTTCTATATTGAGATACATCCCAAGGAGTATCAAAAAGTTTGATCATGAAGATATCTTGAGATGCCAGATACCTATTGATAGGCCAAGTGAGTGTTTGATCAAGGAAGGTAGCATAGAGATGCCCGATATCAAGTGAAAAACTAAACTTTTAAATCCTCTAACAAGGTCACACCTAATAGTGTGTTTGTAACCTTTAACAGGGTTGGATCTTCACCAACCTCACTTCAAAAGAGTGAAAATTTTGGGTTATCGGTCCCAATTGGTTTTCCCCTTAAGAGTGTTTCTACATTAAAAATCCATGTGTCAATGTGTTTATGAGTCATTACTTTAGTGTTTTTAATTACACTTAACTTAATTGGATTGATCGATATACTCTAGATAATTTACTGTCTTTCGGTAAATTAATAAACTGCTATTTGGTAAACATAAAGTAGAAGGTTTTACAAAGCATTTAGAGCATTAGTAATTTGATATATGTATTTGGAGGCATTCATCTTATAGGACTGAAGATGACTAGAGGCTTAATTTTGTTGTACTTATAAGTTTTGGGGTTAATTATTGGAATATTTTTTAGGCCACTGATTCAACCCCCCTCTCAGTTATTACTAACACTCTTATGTTCAATATCCTTAGATTCAGGATCCTCAATATCCTCTATCCACTTCTTAGTTTATTCAAAATATCTTTTCCTCAAGGAAGCTGACCAATTAGTTGAACTAGGAAAATAAAGGGCCACAAATACACGAGCCCAAAATGACTCCTGAGGACAAAAAGGATTACCATAATCCCTCTTTGTAGCAGAAAATCTCTTTTAAAAAAATGAAGATTATCCCTCCATTCTTTTAATATTTTTTCTGTAGCAACACAATGACTTGTTCGTGCAACCATTTGTCCTCTCCAAAATCCTCTTCAACATCTAGATCTAGAAAAAGTACTCAATATCTGGACGTAGCATAATCCCTAAAATCTATGTCACCATATTACTTCTTGAAAAAATCTTCTAGTTCATCCACAAAGGCTACTAAATCATGAGATAATCCTTTAAACCAATCCCTAGCATCTTGAGCTAGATATTTAACAAAAATTGTCATCCATACATCCTCATGTGTGATGTAATAGTCATACATCAAATGAATAAAAATCTTTAGATGTTCTTCGAATGATTTCTCACTCATACCATTGAATTTAGGCAAGGGATATCTAACTTCTGATAGAAAAATATTTAGGTAACCTAGAATGGCATTGAAATTTATAGCTCTATATGACCTACTTTTATACTGTTGTGACATCTTGGTGGGAAATATAGTTACAAATTCCCACTTTCTTCCCTCTCAATTAGTGTTGATCACTTAATAGGGATAAATTTAATAACTTATTTTCATTGAACAAAAATAAACCAATGAAAACAAAATACCTGGATGTGATGGAATCTCTACAAAAATTTGATCTGGAGTCACCTTCAAAAACTTTGGTAGAGTCACCACCTCTTTGCAGAGGAAAATATTTGAATCAATTGAGAAGTTTTTACCAACTCTAACCTTCTTTAAATCAACAAACTCACAAAACACCCCAAATAGGGTCACATAAAAAATTACTCTCTTGACTATGGTTATAGTCACAATAGTCCAAATATTTGCTTCATATTCACTACAAGTCCACCTCTTTCTTTGTAACCTTTCTTCAATCATGCACACTCATGAAAATCAAAGAACTCAGAGGTTCCACTCACCACATATGAGATAGCATATGTATTACTTTAAGAACTAGGACCTTCAAACAATATGCAATGATAGACAATAAAACTTGACTCACTCTTAAAAATATGAGGAATATCTCTTTGAAAAACATGACTCTATAACCAGACTATGTGATTGATTTAGCAAGGCAAGAGAAAAACTCTCTTACACTTATAAATCATTCCTACTTCAAGTCCCTAGTAGAGCTACCATTTTGTTGGTGTTTAAAATTGTTTTTATTTGTAAGAAACCAATATACCTTGAGACTGATGTTAGGAGTGATTAGCTCCAAGTATGAAACCTCTGCAAGGTAACTGGACCATCCATAGGGACAAGACTTCCCTCTACACTTTTGGCTCTACAAAACCAAGGCAGGTACACCTAATCTAGATAGATATTCAACTTTTACAACTCTTTACAACTCTAGATTTTAACAAAAGATAAATAGTAAGAAAGTATGAAATAATAACCACTCACTCATTGACTATTCACTACCATGCAAGACACACAACCAACAACCACAAAAATCAAAATGAACTAAGACAGTTTTGATATTTGGATAGGGTAGAATATAGCCAAACCTATTCAGATATGTATCAATATACAAAATAGTAATTACTGATCAACTCTT
Source organism: Thuja plicata (assembly GCA_018584345.1). NCBI lineage: Eukaryota > Viridiplantae > Streptophyta > Pinopsida > Cupressales > Cupressaceae > Thuja > Thuja plicata. The sequence continues at coordinate 2,640,921 of MU224484.1, forward strand.
TATCCATTGGGAAATGTTTTTAGTTCAGATCGATACAGGATAGAGAAACTAACTATTGTTAAGGACTCAAAACCATAAATACAAATAATTAAGATCAAACACTTCTTATAAGATCCTAATGTAGACAAATCCAAAGAGCTTATGTCATATCCAAATCATTATTTGATTTGATCCTAGATCAAAACTAAGGACTAATTAATGACACATACATAGATAAATTCTATGTAATGAATCAAAAGATTCACAACTTCAACAGGTAAGCACCAGGGAGAGACTTAAAAATTTGAAATACTATATTAAGTACAAAGAATCTAGTTTCAATTCCAAAAAATTTCAAAACATATGCCATTTCAACAAATGCAAAATATTTGCAAATTTCTATTCTATAATGATACTCTCTAGATATACATCTTCTATACTTAGTGGAAATAGTAAATAATTCTATGCCTTATGTTCTTTCCCCCATTTTCCATCCCCTTCTAAATATCTTCAGAGTCCTTTTATAGGCCAAGGACTGCAACAAGCTTCAGATAATTTATGGTTAGGGATCAACTATTTAAAACATTACATGACAAAAGAATTTAATTCATCTCGACAACCAAGCAGCTCTGTCATTGGCAAGGTGAAACATTCCTTTAAAATATTCTGTTTAAAAAATCTGATCTAGCCTCCATCCACCTTGGGAAACTAAAGAACAATAACCTACCATAGGAACAATAAATGAAATGTTTGGTTCACATTAATTACCCTAGGAAAACCTAACCCTTCAGCACTACAGAAAACCAACTATCCTTTCTTGAAAAGCTCATGATACCAAGAACATATCTAATATTTACTTATAAAACTCTAGAAAAGACCCCTCATAAATGGTAAAGATCAGAAAAGATCCAAATAAAGGGTTTTAAACTCTTCAAAAAACAAATTAGAAACCCTAAGGAGGTAATCTCTACATAAATGCATTCAAAACTACCAAACTTTCCTTCACACAGCATCAACAGTTATAAAAACATAGCCCAGAAGATCAAATTCCTCAATTAAATGCTCAGTGACAAGACAACATAGTTCACCACTTGAAAACCCTAAGAAACAGATTTGAAAATTTGAAAATCTAAAATAATGACTACACCTGGCACAAAATATGGAATGAAAGACATATTTTAACTTTTATCTATCTTTAAAACAAGGTCATAGATCATCCTTATAAGTTACCCGAGCTTCAAAGATCTGATCCAAATAGGTGGCACCATGTCACAATGCCTTGAAGATTATTTCTTGATCATCTTTTCTTTAAGGCTCCAAGCCATTTTTTTTATCAACATAAACATCTTTCTTTAACTTTACTTGATCCTTCAACCCTGGCTGTAGATTTGACTTGTGACATGGCAGGCTGGCCTGATGCCTCAAAGAATATCCATCGAGCATCTTCTCTTTAAGGCATTACTGTAGAACTTATGGCAAGACATATTGTCAATTAGTGTCAAAACACTTAAGACACTCTAAGTCACTTGAGCAACAGTATGACCCAAGTGACAATATGACCTGAGTGACAGTATGACCCAAGTGACAGTTATGAGGTTAACATAGTATATATTGTTATATATCATTTTGTAATTGCAAGTCAACTTTCAGTGTTGTATATTTGCATATGATATGTATGCAAGATAACTTGTTCTATCAAACATGTAGCAAGTTTTGTAAGATGAATACATGTGCAAAAGACATGTGAAAATAGACTAACTAAGTACATAAGTATTTTAGATAGAAGAGACTTATATATCACTATCAGGTGATTAGTTACATTCAAAGGATCATTATCAGAAATTATAGTTGCACAGAGAAGATCAACAACTGATTCATTCTCATAGGTGGATCTGAAAAATCCTTTAACAAGGTGGACCTAGCAAGTCCTTTGTATGCTCCTAACAGGGGAGACCATCAGAAGTGGTCATTGTAAGCTTTAACCGAATAAATTTATACTGCAGTACTAAATATTGTGGGTATCATCCGCACCCTAGTTTTACTTTCTTTGGAAGGTTTTTGGGTAACCAAATAATGTGTTATGAGTTATGTGTTCTTTAATTTTAGTTCTATGCATGTTATCATTCAAGTTAATTGTGGGTTAAGTTTTATTGGTTCCTAATTCACACCCCCCCCTCTCAATCACTGGGCACACTATATATTTCCAATAATTGGTATTAGAGAAGTGGTTCTCTCATCAAAAGTTTTATAGCTTGAGAAATGATCAAAAATCATGGAAACCTATAGACTAGAGAAAGCCATTGAGAATGAGAAGATATATCTTAATGTAGTCATGGATTAGGTTAAGAAACTAAAGGAGCAACTCTCTCTCTCTCTCTCTCTCTCTCTCTCTCTCTCTCTCTCTGAAATGAAGAAAAGAACAAGCAGTACAAATGAATGACAAGAAATATATAGAAGAAAGTATTGAAGAAATATGCAAAGACAAAATTTTAGAAGAAGATGATCCAGCCATTGAAGACCTACTTGCAAAGAATCTCAATTTACATGAATAAGTAAGAAAAATGAAAAGAGAACAAGAAATCTATTCAATCAAGATATGTGAAGTCATAGAATAGAAGAACAAAGTAGAAGATGACAAGAAAACAACACAAGAAGACAAAATTTTTCTAAATACAAGGATAGAAGAAAAAGACAACAAAATCCATCACTTGTCTATTTAGCAAACTAATTTGGTAAATCAACTCAATAATGCAAAACAAGAAGTTATCAATTTGAGGACAAAAAATGATAGACTGCAGACTGAACTCAATACTGAAAAACAAGAAAATCAGAATATTTCACAAACAAGCATAGATCAGAGAAGAGAATTTAGACATAATGGATAGACTGGATTAGGTTATAATGAACAAGGTGAAACCTCTCAACAAGGAGGAAAAAGGAGCAACAAGCCTTCATGCAATCATTGTGGCAAGCTAGGACACACATCAAATAAATGTTGGAGCAATGCAAAGTCAAGATTAAATGGAAAATGTTACAGCTGCAACAAACATGGACATATAGCAAGTGAATGCAAAGAGAAAACCAAGTATGAAGGGAAATGCTACAAGTGTAACAAACAAGGTCACAAATCCTCTAAGTGTAGAACAAAGAACTGGAATCCTACTGAACAATTGGCTAAAGCAATTTTTGGTTGGGATTACAACACATGGTATAGATGTTTTCATTGTGGTGAATATGGGAACATTGGTGCAAACTGTGTAAAGACTCATTTCAGAAAAATAGATCCTACCAAGAGATGCTAAGTATGCAAGCAACTTGAACATCTATGTAGAAACTGTATGAACAGAGAAAATGTTGATACTGGCTTTGAGAATGGGAAAGCTAAAGTTTCTAAAATCAAAACATAGATGAGAAAGAAATGGGTAATAAAGTCTTCTGACAATTCAGACCAAAACAATGAAGGATCTACTAATACCTAAAATAATGAATTGGGTGGATCTAAAATTATAGAATAAATTCAAGGAGATGACTGGAACTATGCAATTCAAGATATAATACATCAGTTCTAGATAAGATAGTAGTCCAAATCTGCATATTGATACATATAGGACATATCATAAGTACTACCCGAGTCAGATTACAAGTTACACCCGAGCCACTCTAGCTTACCTAAGCTGAGTTAGGTCATACTGGTAATTGTGAAGAATATCTACACCCAAGCTTCTGAGTAAATCTTGGTTACACCGGAGCTTCGCTGACTACTTTGTATGGAGCATTTAATGTTTTACCCTAATGGTTAAAACTCATATAAATGAAGAGTTAAGAAGGTCATTATGCACAAAGCGTTTAATTCACAAGCATTCATAGAACTTGGTGACTAAGAGAAAGTTTGTACTCCAGAGAAAAGTTTGAGCAATTCGTCTGAACAAGATATGACTTCCACTTCCAGTAGCAAGGAAAAAAAGGGTTCGAAGATGTTGGTGAGGAATATAGTTTTTGATCCTCCCATGTATGAATTGTATTTTGTAATTGCTGAAGAAGTAGACCTGATGGGAGCTCATTCTTTGATTCCTCTAAGGGTACTACTAGTAAATGAAATTCATAGTTTTTATCAGTGTAAGCTACAGGAACTTGGAAATTTTGAAATGAACGAAGCATTTGATGCATTATGCGAGGACGGGAACTTAAAGCCCAAGCACAAACACATTGAGACCAAGGTTTTAATGCACATCATGAATATGCCAAAGAACTTCCAGGTGAAATGGGTTAGGTATGTTCTCAGTCACGTTCATAACATGCAAATATGGTTGGATAAAATAGTAGAGATTACAAATAAAATGATACACCGTATCACTAGATTTCCCATGCTTGACAAACCTAAGGCCACCAAAACCCTAAACAGGAATGATTTTTGAAAAGTGACTCTTTTCGAGTGGGATGGCAGAGGAATGAGACTGAATGGAGTAACTGATAATGAATTAAATTTTGGCATCCATGTAATTTCTCACAAAATATAGAGCTCTAGCCAAACCAATAGTGTTTCGTGTGAAGCTATTGACCTAGCCTACAAAGTTGTGAAGAAGAACATGGTATTTGACCTTGCAGAACTTCAACTCATCCAATTGGGCAAGAATATGGACAGCATCTGGGTATCAAAGACTAATTCTTGTAATTTTGGTTCACTCTTGATCTGTATACTATTTTATGTTGAAAATTTCTTTCCTTCTAAGGGTAAAGTAGTATGGAAGAAGGATAGACTAGTCATATACCAGATCAACGATTATATAGCAGAATTAGGAGATAATTTTGATAGTATCATGGATGGGTACTTTGAAAACTTCAAAAAAAGAATGCAGAGTAGATATATAATCCCCAAGAAACTAGTTGAGGACTATAAAGATGATATATGTTTCCTAGTCGACTGTGACAAAGTCTATATTCAAGCAGTGAGACCTAGGACTGCATGGGTGAAGCCTCTCTCCTATGAGCTTAATATAGATGATACTAAGGACATCATAGAATCTCTTTTTAATGAACTTGTTAATCCAAAGGCACCTTAATTTGGAACATATGAGGAAGCGAAAGATAGTATTTCCATATAAATTGAAATCCCTAAGATATTGAAAAGAGGAGTGAAAAAGATTAACAAATTTCAGAAAAAGTATGGCAAGACCTTGGACTCCCCTACCACCCTTGAAGAGGAAGATGTTGAAACTGAGGATATCCAATTAGAGGAAGAAAATGAAGTAGAACCTCCTCCTCCTCCTCCTCAGAAGGAAGAACCTAAATAGAAAAAGGCCGCTACACCTATTCTCACATAGAGAAAGTCACAAAGAAAACTTAATTTGGGTAAAAATAGTGATGATGATAAAATAGAGATCCTGAGTACAGATTAGATGGATGATGCTCTACCCAAGGTGTAGACTATTGAAGAGTCAGATGCTAAATAGATAGTAGTTGAGGTATTGGCGTAATTTCCCCAATCTCCAAATCAGAACATCATACCTCTGAGCAAGGACAAGTCTAAAGAACCATTAGACCAAGTAGCAACCAAGAAACAGGCTCCAATCAATACTGAGACAAGCATGCCTGAGTCACAGAAGGATAAGGTAAATGTCTCTACTTCCAGTATTGATTCATCAATTCACATTAGTCCAAAAATTGGTACACCATCATTTGATGCATTAAACGTCAATGACCTAGTCAGACTAAGCATTGATAGCAAGGTTGAGGAAAGTAAAAGCAAGGAAATTATTCCTTCCCTGAGTACCAAGATAAAGGGAAAAGAAAATTTAATAAACACTGGTGAGATTGATCTTGATGAAGAGATTGTCATTCCAAACTGGGATCAATCTAATCTTTTGAAAGAGTAAATGGAAATTTTGGGTGATCTATGGATGAAAAGAGCTACATAGAAAAATCTCAAAAGGAAAAGAAAGAGGAATAAGGTACTCACAGACATCAAAATCATATTTGTTGATACTTTAAAGATTGAGGTAAATGAGGCTGAAACAATATTGGATCAACTTGTTGACATTTTCCAAAAGTTTAATACATACATGAATGGTCAAGAGAAGCTATAAAAGAAGGCAGAGAGGAAATTTGAGAACAAGGTGCTTGAAAGCATTGCAAAGAAGATTGCAATTGATCAAGTGAAACTAACAAACACCATCAAAACTCTTGAAACAACTGTAGACAAAGTGGTAGAATTATTTGTAAAGCTAAGTGACTCCAAATTTACCACTCCGATCAAAGATAAGTTAGCAAAGGTTGACAGTGACATGAAGGAAAGTGCAATGTTATTAGCAGCTGAACCGAGCACCACTTCAGCTCATTTCTTAAACATCAAGTATCTAATAGGTCTTTAGGATAAATTATTGAAAGAAGAATCAAGAAATAGAGAGTCCCTCACAGAAATACATATCCAACTCCTACCCCACATGGAGACCATGCAAAAATGTATCACACATGCCAAGACACTCATACATGACAACAACTTCTCTGTTGCTGAAACTATGGTAGAGTTGTCTGGAGAAATTCAAATTGAATTGAAGATATTGAAGATACTACATGAGAATTGGGACAACACTTTGTCTCAAATTATGAAGGTACATAGTGACTTCCTATCCTACTTTGGGATCACTGTGTAAATATAATTTTGGCATTTTGTCAAAAATAAGGGGGAAAAGGATATCATTGTAGATTGTATAGAAAAGAATATCATTGTATAGTATACATAGTGTCTAGTATATATTATGGAGAAAATATATTTTACAAAACAGTTTTGAAAAATACAAAAATAGAGCAATTCAGACCTAAGCAGAAGAATTGAGTCAAAACCTGAACAGTCAGTAAGGGGGAGATTTTGACTTAACAGTCGCAGAAATTAATGATAAAGTGTTGTTGTCACTAATTCCAAAGGGGGAGATTGTAGACCTTATGGCAAGACATATTGTCAATTAGTGTCAAAATACTTAAGACACTCTGAGTCACCTGAGTGACAGTATGACTGGAGTGAGAGTATGATCTGAGTGACAGTATGACCTAAGTGACAGTATCACCTAAGTGATAGCATTACCCGAGTGACAGTTATGAGGCCGACATAGTATATATTGTTATATATCATTTTGTAATTGCAAGCCAATTTTCAGTGTTGTATATTTCCATATGATACATATACAAGATAACTTGTTTTATCAAACATGTAGCAAGTTTTGTAAGATGAATACATGTGCAGAAGACATGAGAAAATAGACTAACTAAGTGAAGAAGTATTTAGGACAAAATAGACTTATCTATCACTATCAAGTGATCAGTTACATTCAAAGGATCATTATCAATAATTACAGTTGCACAGAGTAGGTCAACAACTGATTCATTCTCACAGGTGGATCAGCAAAATCCTTTAACAAGGTGAACCTAACAGACCTTTCTCTAAATATCTTAACATATTTGCACTACATTTTATATTGTAATAAATCCTTTAATAAGGTGGACCTAACAAGTCCTTTGTATGCTCCTAAAAGGGTAGACCATCAGAAGTGGTCGGTGTAAGCTTTAATTGGCTAAATTTATACTGCAGTACTAAATCTTGTGGGTATCATCCCCACCCTAGTTTTACTTTCTTTGGAAGGTTTTTGGGTAACCAAATAATGTGTTATGAGTTATGTGTTCTTTACTTTTAGTTCTATGCATGTTATCATTCAATTTAATTATGGATTAAGTTTTATTGGTTCCTGATTCACACCCCCCCCCCCACTCTCAGTCACTAGGCACACTATATATTTTCAACAATTACACNTTCACCCCCCCCCCCCCACTCTCAGTCACTAGGCACACTATATATTTTCAACAATTACACCCACTGATAGATCAACACAAACCTATGGCCTTTTTAACTTTACTTTATGTAGACACCCAAAAATGGTTCAATGCATATGCCACCTTTTTAACATGTCTTCTAGATTGTGTGTTTGATCACCAATATTGTGTCATTCTTCTATTAATTAAATAATGAAAAATATTTAATTAATTACTTATTTTTGTCCATAATTATCATCATATTCTGATCGATTTGACCTTTTGATCATGTCTAATAATGTCATTTTTCTTCATTGATCATTTAAATCCCATAGATCAATTAATTCATCCTCTATAGGGGTAAATAGTCATTAATGTATTCCCTATTCCTAAGTCCTAACCTATGATAAATAAATAAAATTTATTTATCCTAATGTTCGCTCTTTTTCCTGCAATTAATTAATTGTCTAATTTCAAATTTAGGAATTATTATTAATTTCCTAATTTCTAATTTTCTAATTTTTCATATTTCCAAATTTATAATTTACTAACATGAGTGGAATTAATTTAAAAATTAATTATCCACCCATTCCTCTTTTCTAGCCTCCACTTCCTAAATTCTAGCCTCCGCCTTTCTTTTCCTCTTGTCATAAATTGTCATAGTTCATGATAATTTTTCCTTTTTCTCTTTTGTCATAATTATCATTGTTTATGACAATTTTTCTTTTTTTGCTTTTGTCATATTTGTCATAGTTTATGACAAATTTCATTTTTTTTTATTCACTAATTTCTAATTGTGCATTCAATTTGTCATAAGTTTTCATAATTAAATGACAATTTTCCATTTTTAAATTTGCCAATTGTCATAGTTTATGACAATTTCCCTTTTGTACATCTAATTACTAATTTTACAATTTGATCTCCCATCTTCTATAAATTGAGCTCATTTTGTCTTTCTTTGGTTAACCAAATTTTTTGAGTATTCTTATTGTCATTTTGCTTTCATGATTAGGTGCATATTGTCACATGGTAGCAACATGTCGAATTAAAATAAAAAAGAAAAGCATTGGAGCTTTTTTAAGCGAGTGTTTGTTTGATTTTGTTTAAATGTTTTATGCACTTTTCCTTCGTAGCTTTAATCTTAGGATAGGATTGTAATTTATATGCTTTTATAGGTTGTAGTTTCCTTGCATGCAATTGTTTTCTTCTTTTTCCTCTCCTTCATTTGGTGAATCGGTAATAAATTTCATTTTATGACACACATTTCATTTTCTCATTATGTAAATAATCACTTGTTGTTTTCAATAAATTGTCCCTTGCAACAAGACAAACATATGAGCAGACACAATCTGAAGACTTGTTAAACATTGTGCTTAATGAAATCATGCTTTAATAGACAATCCATCCATTCACGTTAGTAATCAATTAGATCAAACTTGTCCTATCAATTAATCAACATCAATCCTTTATCAATCATCATTTTATCTTATACAGGGTGTAGTATACTCAAAACTAGATGGTATTTGTCTTAGATGGGGTACTTTATTCCTTAAACAAGACATCATCATCATTAATCACACAAACTATCAACTTTGATAACAAGATCATATTGGTTGTTGACTTGCTTGGTTTAGTGAGTCTTATCTTTTATTGATTTATCTTTGATCATGTTCATATGCTACTCTAGGATATCACTGAGTGATGAGAGTGGTTAGGATGGTTCATGATCCTTTATTTAATTTTTGTCTTCTTCTTGTGGGGTGTCTTTCCCAAAGTTCTGGGGAACGTATGCCATATGTTTTAGGATGGATGGAAACATTCCTTGTCTGCAATGTATTTGTTTTTACGCTAAGGGATCACATTATCACCCTGACTTTCTATGTCATGGTGTGACACATCCATTTTCCATATCAAATAAATCTCTTATGACAATAATGCACTTATGAAAGCATGCTTCATCACTAGTAATTATTCTTCTCTTCCGTCTAATTTTTTTATTTTACTAAAATTTATTTTATCAATCCTAGCAATCTTTTATGCACTTTTCCTTCATAGCTTTAATGTTAGGATAGGATTTTTATTTGTATGCTTTTATAGGTTGTGGTTGCCTTGCATGCAATTGTTTTCTTCTTTTTCCTCTCCTTCACTTTAAAATTGGTATCCATGACCTCAACAATGCTACGTGTCAAGCAAGCATTATGCCTTGATCACTATCTGTCCTTCATCTTTGCATTAAGGCATAGTGCCCACCGTATGATCCAATCTAACTTGATCACTTATTAAGTTTTCTTGATCTTTGGACACATCTCCAAAAATACCAAGCATTTCCTAGGTGCAATGCCTTGAACAATAAATAACTACATCTTTATTTCAAGAAAATGCGCCAACCATTAGATGAAATCCAACTTGATCAAGGCATATTTAGTTCAACAAAATGCGCCAACCATTGGATGAAATACAAATTTAAATTCATCTACATGGTGTAATGCCTTAATGGCTATCTTTCAATCATCTCCTAATCAAGACAAAGTGTCCATCGATGGATGAAATCCAATCCAATCTACCATTAACCCATCCTTAGCTCTGGCCACTTTACACATGTCAAACAGGTGCAATGCCTTGATGGTTAACTACCTTCATCTTTTTGTTTGAGGAAATGTGGCATCCATAGATCTTTCTTGATTTGATCAGAATTTACCCTATCTACATCATATCTTGGACCCACTATGACACATGTCGAACAGGTGCAATGCCTTAATGGTTAAACAAAGATCACCTTTTGTTTAAGGCATTGCGCCCACCGTGGGATGAAAATAAACCTTCCTAAGCTTTAAATCTCTTCTTAAAGGCCCCATGATCTGAGAAAAGACATGCCTCATCATGGCATGATGCCTTGATGAATAAAGAACTGCATCTTTGCACTCAAGGGAAAGCACCGACCATAGGATCAAATTAAACTTGCTCGGTAGATGATAAAACATAAAGTATATCAAGGAATTAGGAACTTAGGAAAAATTAAAATGAGTCCCACCTAACTTAGGAAATAAAGACATGGCCCTGCCAATGAATTTAAATGCATGACTTAAGTCACTCAAGTGATATGAAAAGTAACTTCAATTTATAACGTAGGAAAAGGGACCTAGCATTTAGGGTTTTTTCATAGTTTTGCATGAAAATGAACAAGGTTTTAAGGACTAGACACATAAAATAATTCAAAACCAGAAGTAATACCTTAGAACCATGAAATTTTTTGATAGGGCTAACAGTGGCTCTGATTGGGGATGTACGTCTCTTGCAGATATAGCAACATTCCAGAACTCTGAGATAAGGAGACCACTTACAGGAAAGTGAAAACTAAACTAAAGAAGCAAAAAACAACTAAAATAATATGTAAAAACCCACTGGCAATAAAGATTTTCATCTATCCTTTTTTATTTCCATGGTTTGAAGGAGTCAAACGAAGCCTGATGGCCCAAAGCCATCATCAAAATTTTTGATCCAGCTTGCCTCTGTCAAAAACAAAATTCTCTGCTCCTTGTACTGAAAACAAGCTGAAAAAACCACTTTCATCTATCTAATCAGACCTACTTTCATTTTCCATTAGCTCATCACATAACAAATTATAAACATATTCATCATTTGAACTTATATGGAAACTAGGCAGAATTTGAAAATGTAAATTATGTGTCATATGCATGTTACATTCATTCGGTAAAAAGAAACAAGGATAAATGCAATATTTATTATCTTCAAAACTCATGCTACATCTTGGGAAATCACCATCCAGCTGAAAAGGAAAGAACTCAAATTCTTCCATATTGCCAGAGTCAACATTATTAAAAACATTCACATTAATAGTTTATATATCAAAGGAAACACTATCATACTAAACTTCATGGAAACATTATGGAAACTCATAAATTGGCACATGATCTAGCCCACTCTCCATAGGATAGGAGACAAAATTCTAGGAATCTTTAGGATCAAGCTCATCATAAACATCAGGGATCACCTGTGGATCATTTTTACCTTCTTTAAGAGGAGACATATCAAAATTTAATTAAGAACAAGACTCAACATTATCAACTTCAAAACATGAAAAATCCATGTTATGATCCTTATTCTGCTCTTGAACAGAGTTATCATCTTGTATCTTGTTAGTGGTTTTCATATCTATATCAGAGTTCCCCAAAGAACTCACTTATTCATTTTCAACATTATACAAACCAATATCATGTATGTTGGAGGGAGAGCACACATCAATTCAATCATCATGTATTTGCATATTTGGAGAAACTAAAAGATCATCCTCTTGACCCTTTGAAATTGGAAGTGCACTAATGCTTTGAACATCTGATTTAATAAATTCAATCTTCTTGTAGCCTAGTGATATGGAAGTACATGGAGAATCATAGATACATATATCAAAATCCTGACCATCTGATATACATTATTTTTCAAAATTAATATGTGTGGGATATAAGGACTCAGACCTATCCCACCCTGAATATATGAGATAGTCATAACATAAAAACTCAGAAATTTGTTCACTATGAAGTGAACCACTATTATCATTTACATCCACCTCTAACATGTAGTCACAAGCAACATCTTCATTTATCATATTAGTACTTTCTTCATGATTGCACACATCTTTTGCCTCATATTGAGAAGGAGCATCACTTTCATGGTCATAAGAGATACATCTATAATAGACTCATCTCTATCATTTTGTTCTCCATAATTCTCAATATAATCATCACTAGGTACAACCTCAAATTTAGAATTCTCAACATTAGAAATTGAAACTTCATGGCTCACGTCATTATCTTCAAAAGAATCATCACATCAACTTACCTCTACATCATAAGAATTCTCTTGTTCTTTGCACAAATCTTCCTTAGATTGAGAGAAGTAAACTACAGTATTATGCTAAGAGGAAAACAAATCCATAGATTTAACAGGAACACTATCCACTGTAGATTCATATTCATCATCTTGATATTCATTTATTTCCTTTTCAGCTTTAGAGTAATCATCATCCATATAATTAGAGTCAGCATCACTATATTTATCATCAGGTACATTTTCAAATTCAAATTCTTGAATTGATTGTATCCATTTCTTGGTATGCTCAACCTCTTCTTTTCTATGGGATGTAGACCAATTAACTTATTTAGGCATGCAAAGTTCTAGAAATAACTCAATATATGTAAAATATTGAAGGTAAACATCCACTGCAAGCACACTATATGTATTGGAAAATATTTCATAAAACAAAAGTGTTGATTCATCCTTTATCCTTCTTGCCTTTTTCTTTAAAAAAAATGCAATTATTTTGGCTGATTTGATCTCTCTTATGTTCAAATATCCTCTATCCACTTCTTAGTGTATTCAAAATATCATTTCCTCAAGGAATCTGACCAAGTAGTTGAACTAGAATAGTAACTTACAACACTATGAAAATCCTTCAAATTTTCATCAATGGTAGTCACCAACAGATCGTAATGTACGAAAAATCAAAGAGTTTAAGCAAAAATCAGGGTTTTATTTATTTAAACCTCCACCAAAATTCATACATCGACAAAAAAATTTCAAGGATGATTAGACTGGTCCTAAATAGCTCTCTCCCAATTACTACAATTATTTTTCAAAATGTTCTGACCATTGGTTGCCAAAATGCAACTTCTCGAGAAACTTTTGAAAAGTTGCATAACAACTTTTAAATGTAGCATGACAATGATTACATCTTTTGAGCATTTTACAAAATAGACTCTAATTCTTCTATATGAGGTTGTATGATCTTGAAATCCCTAAAAAACTTCATTTATACCTAGATCTACCTTAAAACTACCTAAAGACTGTGTTCCAATGCTTAATACGCCCTTTGGTCTAATTAGGACTCTAGGCTTATAAACTACCTTAGAGCCTATTAACCTTATAAATGGGTCTAATATTACATCATGGATGATCCCAATGGATCCAATCCTTTATTCCATTTATTCCTACCTACCAAACACTATATAACATTAGGGAACCCTTCACCATACTCTGAGGGCTAGAAAAACTCAAGTCCCATGAGTTGGAAAATCTGAGACTTTGACTTCAGTTTGTTTAATGGCTTATGTAGTCATCCAAGTGGCATATTCTGAGGGTTTATGCTTCCATTAGAATAGGTATTCATAGTATGTATATATCCTTGTTTTCTTTCTTACCCTCTTGTTGAGGATACACTCAATCTTAGCTTTGGATTGTTTAGGTAGATCTTGCATGAAGTCTTCATTGCTCTCCTTAGAGTGACCTATATCACAAAAATCACCATTAGTACCTTTATATGCATAAATATCATAAACATTAAAAATAGGAGAAATACCAATATCATTTAAATATCCACCAAACTTTATACATCGACAAAAAAAAATCATGGATGATTATACTAGTCCTAAATAGGTATCTCCCAATGACTACAATTGTTTTTCAAAAGGTTGTGACCATTGGTTTCCAAAATCCAACTTCTTGAGAAACTTTTGAAAAGTTGCATAACAACTTTTAAATGTTGCATGACAACAATTACATCTTTTGAGCATTTTACAAAATAGACTCTAATGCTTCTATATGAGGCTGTAGGATCTTGAAAGCCTTAAAAAAACATCATTTATACCTAGATCTACCTTCAAACCACCTAAAGACCCTATTCTAACCCTTAATATGCACTTTGGACTAATTAGGACTCTAGGCTTATAAAACACCTTAGAGCCTATTAGCCTTACAAATGGGTCTAAGATTACATCATGGATGATCCCACTGGATCCAATCCTTTATTCCATTTATTACTATCTACCAAACACTGTATTACATTAGGGCACCCTTCACCATACTCTGAGGGATAGAAAAACTCAAGTCCCATGAGTTGGAAAATCTGAGACTTTGAATCTAGTTTGTTCAATGGCTTCAGTAGTTATCAAAGTGGCATCTTCTAGGGGTTTATACTTCCATTGGACTAGGTATTCATAGTATGTATATATCCTTGTTTTCTTGCTTACCCTCTTGTTGAGGACACAGTCAATCTCAAGTTTGGATTGTTTAGGTAGATCTTGCACCAATTCTTCATTGCTCTCCTTAGAGTGACTTGTATCACAAACATCACTAGTAATACCTTTATATGCATGAATTTCATAAACATTAAAAATAGGAGAAAGACCAATATCAAGAGGAAGATCAATTTTGTAGGAATTGTGACCATAATTCTTGAGGATCTTGAATGGTCCTTTCTTCCTCATCATTAACTTAGTAAAATTCACTTTTGGAAGCCCCTCCTTTTTGAGATGAGTCATCACCATATCTCCCACTGGAAACTATACATCTCTTCTCTTCTTGTCTACTACATTCTTATACTTATATATGGTGTGTGTTAATTTATCCCTAACTTGCTGATGAATATATTGTTAGAGTAAAAATGTATTTTCACTTATTAATTAAATCATTATTGATTGAATTATTTAGTCACCTCTTTATCTCTAGTTCACTTAAGCTAAACTTTAGGCATATAATAATTAATACTTTATTAATTATTATCTTGCATCTTAGGTTTCTCCACATTCTGGTGTTTGATCTCCTTTATAAGGATTGATCTCTTTGTAATTATTAACTCTTTTGTAATTCCCTCTATTCTCTCTTTGAATGAATATTTCATCTTTTAGATCATTATTAGTTGTGTCTCCATTCTTTCCTTTTGTGACAAGTATTTTGCATACATTAGATGTTGGTGATTGAATTCTTCAAATTCTAACATCGTATCAGAGCCTTGCTCTTGTAGCCTGTTCTTGAGTTTCTTGTGAAGAATGTTTGAGCGCTGAGGGTTTCAAGTTTTCAGAGTTTTTTTAATGGATATGGGGAGGAGCTATTTTTTGGAGAAATTTAGGCAAAATGCAACCTCACGATTGCACTAAAAAGGCCCAAAACCCCTATTTTCATATAAGTCTCATCCAATTTGGACACAATTGAAATTTGTGCCCTTTTATTGCATGCAAGACCTTGGCACACTTTTGAGGAAAAAAATGTATTAGTTTTCATGCACCTCGGTTTCTATGCCACCTCAAAATTCACACCACCGTACCAGCAGGGAAAAAATATTATTATTATTAATTTTTTTGAACTTTTTTTTTCCTTGGTACTTCAAACAATTTTGGCCAAAATTGTAGCAGTTTTGCCAGATTTAGCAACATCACCAAATTTAATGGGGATCCACGAGATTTAGTAGAGAATTCATGGAGTTTTTATTATTTTGGCACAGTCATCATTTTTTTGCTCATATATTGAGCAAATGGGGGCATTTTTTGCCAAACAAAATATCGTCAGAAAGATGGTTATGAGCCTGACTTGATTTTCTATTTTTTCCATCTTGTAGGGTTTTTTTCAGTCAAAGTTAGGGTCCATTTTACACTCTGGTCACCATATCTTTCTCCTCTAGATTCTATTTTACAACTTCCAAATGTCGTCAAAAAGTTGGTTCTTTTCTCTTTCTTCTTTTATGGGTCTCATCACCAGAATCTTCTCTAGGTATATTTTATTTAGGTTTTTGTGTTTTTGGAATTTGGTGAATATCTTGGATGTTTCAAGTCCTGGGATCATTTTCCTTGCATGGGATGAAGCCTTTTTAGCTATTACATATGTTATTTATATTTATGTCATTCATGAGCATTGTAGACATTTATTTCTGTAACATTTCTTTTTTCCAAATGCACTGAGATAAAGTGCCATCATTTCATGCTTTGGATCTTGCACATTTTGTGTTTTCTTGTACTCACACTACATAATAAAGTTCCATGGGGGGTTTGATCTACCTTTGTTGAGTGAGTGTTCCTTCCACGACATTAGCCTCATTATGTGTGTCTAGAGATTGATCATCCTCGACACTATCCTTTTTATGTGTTTGTATTTTCTCGAACATGTAGTTATTCTTGTCAACCTCTTTTAGTGTACCTTCATACCTCTTCATGCTCAACATTATTGGGGGTATTTACTATTGGTTCTAATGCTTCCTTGGTTCGATGGAGTGAGCTATGTATTCAGTATTTTTTCTATGTACTAGGCGGATGCAGTGGCTGGGTACCTATGCATTTCAGTGAGATAGATCATTTACCATATTGACACTCTTTCATTCCTATTTTAGAAGCATCCTTCCATATTTTAATTAGCTCTTCAAAATTTGGTGTGTTTTTCCATTTGTATCTTTGAGTTTTGATATTTTCCTTGTTTTCCATCCTGACTCAAGTAGTGTCATTTGAGGGAACTCATACAAATTATAGTCTTCTCAACCTAATCATATTCTATTTCAGTGGAGGTTCCAATAATTATTCTTTGATAGTTTTTGCAGCTTCATGCTTCAGTGGTGTTCTACATGTTCTTTTAATTTAGCTCTTTAGACTTTGGTGTTTTTTTCCATCTTTATTATAGAGTTTTGATGTTTTCCTTAGTTTTCCATCCTGATTCGAGTAGTGGAATTTGAGGGCACTCATGTAGATTACATTCTTCT
Organism: Thuja plicata; assembly: GCA_018584345.1. Classification (NCBI taxonomy): domain Eukaryota; kingdom Viridiplantae; phylum Streptophyta; class Pinopsida; order Cupressales; family Cupressaceae; genus Thuja; species Thuja plicata. The sequence goes on from MU224484.1 coordinate 2,658,235, forward strand.
CGACCTAATCTTTGTTCCTATTTTCTAGAAAATTCTTTAGTTTGGATGCTTCTTCAGTCCTTCACTAGGCTTCATCTCTTTTCGGAGAGGGGTTTTTCATTTTTTCCTTTTCTCCTCTCTACAAATATTTCTTTTACTTGGGTACCTGATTAGGCCATGTTATCAAGACCCATTTCTTTCTTTCAGTAGTTGTTTCTATGTTTTTAGCTCCTCCCTAAGTTTATCTTAAGGGGGGTGTTAGAGTAAAAAGGTGATGTAAGGAAAAATAGGGCCCAAGGCACTCCTAGCTATCCAAACCAACTTGTAGAACAACTCAGAAGCAACAACACAAAAAGGGAGAGAGAAAAAAAACTATTCTTATTATTTCAGCAAACACTATACATTTCATGATGTAAGGCCTTCCTATTTATAGCCATATACATTTAGATTGTTTACATAATGATCTTCATATATGTGAGGCCACAAACCAATGATCCAAATCTTCTATCCTTTTTTATTCCCTAGAACAGCTTCTCATACAAAGAAGATAAACTAAATATATACAAGAGACCACAAAAGTGGTCGAAACCAAAAATCTAAAGATCCAACATAGGAAATAGAAAAGACCCAGATTTAGGTCCACAACATCCCAAGGAGAGATCCCAACATAATTACATTTCAAAAATTAAATGCATACTTCGGCCAGAAGATCCAATGTCTGAAAATAGACTTGGTGAGAAAGACTACCAAGCATAGAGACCAGTCGGTACAAACCACCAAGAAGACAAGAAAAAACACCAAGACCCAGTTGGGGAAGCCAACCAAACAAGTAACTGAACCTAAGCAGTGAAACAAAACCTTTGGCTGACTAAACAAAGTAGTTACCGAGCACTTTACCGAACAGTCTACAATAAGATACTAAACAAAACAAACATATTTTTAGCTGATACAAGATTGCCAAGATCCTAAGATGCTCCTGCATCAGACACCTGGGGTTAAAAGAAATGATTCTCTAAATCATGAATCAGGTACATCCAACTCAAATTGAGAAATCCAAGATGATTCCTCAATTGGTCTATTCTTCCACTTTACTAGATATTCTATGATATCCTTTCCTCTTCTACTTCAGCCAACAATTTGTTTTAAAATATCCTCAACTTCTTCTATTTTTTTCTTAGGATATTCAATCGATACTATCACTTATTCATTAGGCTCATGATACTCATACAAATCTTAAATGTTGAATATAGGTGATATATCCATGTCATTAGGTAATTCTACTTCGTAAGCATTTCATTGTCAAATCTTCTCAATATCTTGCAAGGACCAATTTTTTTCATCTTCAGTTTACCATATGTTCAATAGGAAATATGCCTTTCTTCAAATGAGCCATAACTTCATGACCAAATTCAAAATTCTTATGTCTTCTTGATCTATCTAAACTATCCTTATATTTGTGATTACTTTTTTCCAACTTATGTTTCACTTACTCATGCAATGTCTTCATAAACTCGGAAACATTTTCTCCTTCATCACTTCTCTTTTCTTCTCCATCAATATTTCTCAAGTTTGATATACCTCTTAGTTGTGTACCATGAAAAATCTCAAAAGGTGTCTTCCTAGTAATCCTATTCACTAAACTATTATATGCAAACTCTTCTTGTGCCAATATCAAATCCCAACTACTCAGTGTATCCCAAACTTAGCATCTCAACAAGTTACCCAAACTTTGGTTAAAAACCTTTGTTTATCCATCAGCGTGTGGATAAAATGTAGAGCTATACTTCAATTCACTGTCCAATTTATTCCAAAAATAGCTAGCAAACTTAGTTTCTCAATCAAAGTTGATATTCTTCAGTAATGCATGCAATCTGACAGTCTCCTTAAAGAAAATATCTACTATATGCACTGCATCTGATGTTTTTCTACATGGTATGAAATGTGTCATCTTGGAAAATCTATCCACAACCACAAATATGGAATCATTACCTCTTACTATCCTCGGTAAGACAAGAAACAAATCCATGTTGATATCACTCCAAGGTTTCTCAGGAACATAAATCGGTGTATAAAATCTAGTATTATGACTTACTCCTTTTGCAACTTGACAAACTCCTCAAATTTTCACAAATTTCTAAACATCCTTATACAGCTAAGGCCGAAAATACCTTTCCTTAAGCAAACTCAATGTCTTGCCAATTCCAAAATGTCCAACCAAACCACTACTATGTTTTTCCTTTATAAAATTGGTTCTCATTATTCCTCTCAGTATGCACAACTGAATACCTTTGAACAACATATCTTATTGAACTAAATAGTCTTTATACTTAGTTGATTTGGAACAGGTGCTCTGCACATTCTCCACTACTCAAAAAAATTAGGATCATTTTCATACAAATGCTTCATATCCTCAAAACCAAGAACCTCAATTCGCATTTCAATCAACAAGGATTTTCTTCTACTCAATGCATCAGAAAATATGATAGAAACTCCACTCTTATGCTTGATCACAAATGTGAAACTCTGCAAATACTCTACACATTTCATATGTCTCTGATTCAACTTATTCTAATTACCCAAATATTGTAAATTCTTATGATCAATAAACAACACAAAGTCACTTGGCATCAAAAAAAATCTCCATTTATTTAGAGCTTGAACAATAGCATAGAATTCTTGATCATAGAAAAAATATTTCATCCTAGCATCATTCAACTTTTCACTAAATAAAGAAAAAAATTTACTTTCTTGAGTCGACACATCTCCTTTTGCACTTACACTTGCATCAAATTCAACATGAAATACCTTATTGAAATTAGGTAAAGCTAATATAGGTAATTCAATAACCTTTTGTTTCAAAGTCTCAAAACATTTATCAGCTCCATGTGTCTATTTGAATTCTCTTTTGTCTCCCCTCATTGTCTCAGTCATAGCATTACAAATAGAACTAAAATTTCTAATAAAAAACTTTTAAAAAATTTCCAATCCATGAAATGATCTTACCTCACTGACATTATTAGGTGTAGGCCAACTAAGTATAGCCTCAAATTTCTTAGCATCCATCTTCAAACCATCAGCTGAAATCACAAAATCTAAATACATTAGTTCTTCTTCATGAAGGATCTATTTTTAAAATTTATTAGCAACTTTTCCTCTTTGAATCTTTGTAACACTTGTCTTATATGCATCAAATGCTCTTCTCTAGTCTTACTGAATATCATAATATCATCCAAGTATACATTCACACATTTATTTAGGAATTTCTTCAAAAATCCATTCATTAACCTCATAAATGTACTTGGTGCATTAGTTAAAAATAAGGACATAACCAACCACTCATATAAACCTTCTTTTATCTTGAAAGCAGTCTTTCACTCATTGCCTTATCTGATTCTGATTTGATGATATCCACTCTTCAAATCAATTTTGGTAAAATATTTTTCTCCACTAAAACAATATGTTATATCATCCATCCTCAGTATAGGAAATCTATACTTAGCTTTTATCTTGTTGATTTATCTTGAATCAATGCACATTCTCCATTCTCCATTCTTCTTAGGTACTAATACTGATGGTACTACACATGGACTCAAAATGTATCAGATCAAACAATTGTTTAACAACTCATGAACTTGTTGATTGAGTTCTTCATTCTTGGTCAGTGGCAACCACTATGGTGCCTTGTTTTGTGTTGCCAAATTTTAGTCTAGGGTCTTTAGGTCCTACGGGGTAAATTGTTCTTTGATGACTTACTTCTCATTCATCTTGAAACCTTCCCCTAATGTGCTTATCAAATAAATTATTTTTCTTGCCTATTTGAGCCTAGCGGGTTTTCAATCCTTTTGCTTCATTCAGTGTTTAGGTGATTTAGGTATGTCAGGAAAAAGGGGTGTCATAGTGTCTTCCGAATGAGAAGTAGTGACCCTCGAATCTGTAATGCTCAATGTGTTTTTCTAAAAGGTAAACATGTGATTTACATAAGCAATTCATAAATCTTTTTTCATAAAAAGAGTTTTTCAACTCTCAGAGATATCAAGTTGCGGAGTAGTGGCAGTGATCATGTACCATCCAAAAAAGTTTGTCTCAAATGTGCAACCCCGACACAAGTGAAAAAGAGAAAATAAGATGTTAAGTGCTCCCGATGGAAAAGAAGTTGTTTAAGTGTGAAAAGGATAAAAGATGAAGCCGTCAGGATACTTTTACAAAATAAAGGAAATAGGATTACGGGAAAAGTATTCTCTTATGTTATTTTCTTGCAAAAGGTAAAACGGTCTAATGTTTATCATTTTGACATCGAAAGGAAAGTATGTTCTTTTTACACAAGACTAAGGATTTGTTTCAGCAAGTGGCTAATGAACATAAAGTTAAGTGTAAGCTTTCAGGTTTTGAGGCCATTATGTTCTCTAAAATGGGAAGTTCAAATAGCCATTAAATTTCAAAATTTAATGCTAATCCCATCAATGCATCCATTAGCTCACCTTAATGTCATTCATATGGTGCCAACGTTTAGATCTTAGCGGCTATTTCTTTTGCATTCACCATCATTTTCTGCTCACCATATTTGTATAGAAATCCATTTATCTTCACTCATGTTCTTAGTTTTATAGTAAATGGTAGTTATGGCTTCTGGTTACGATAGATTAATTGGTATTGAGAGTGAATTGAAAGAAGTTTCTGACACATCTCTAAGATTATTTGATCTCGGAGATTTGCATAGAATATTGAATTCTCATCCAATTCACCCTATTAAACAGAAGCTCAAGGACAATGGTCTGGTAGAAGTTGCAGGGTTTCCAATGGTAGTCCAAGCTCCTGAGCTTGTTAGAGAATGTATAGAGAAATACAACCCAGTGAGAAAGAAAATCTTGTTCCTGGATCAGTCTATTTTGCTGACAATTGATAAAACCCTAATCCAATCCACTTTCAGCATTTCAACAAAAGACATGTATTGCGACATTAACTTCGGTTTGTCTGCATCTATGTTTAATTAAAAGAAGACTCTCAAGAGGGAAGACATGTAGACAACCTGGTTCTAGACCCCTCAATCAAAGAAGATGAAAATGTTGAAGACTCTCTTCAGGACTACCCTAAATAGGTAAATTATAGATATTCTAGCCCTGCTAACTAGATTAGATGGAAAACCCAAGATCCTGGATCTTGTTGAACATAATTTCTTCCTTGTTCAAGCCATCTGCGTAGAAAATATGTTCATTGACTAGGAAAAAATCATTTGTGAGAAGCTAGCATCCTATTTGAGTTCATGTGAGGGATTCAAATAGTTCTACATGTCTTCATACTTTATCTATGCTCTGGCGACTCAGCACATGTGGCCCGACTTACCAAAAATCAAGAATTTTGACAACAACACCAAAATATATGAGTTCTACCTGAATCTACAATTGCATCAGAGCTTTGAGGAATATACTACTATGAATGATGCATTCAAAATGAGAATATGTTGGGAACTTCAAGGTTTCCCAGAAAGAAGATTCTCGCCAGAGGCCATCTTGGCAATCAGTCAGTATGGATGTTCTTTCATCTAATTCTCGAGTTTCTCTTATCTTCAGATAGGAGCCTTCTCTGAATTTCCTAAGAGATTGCCCCGGTATCCTAAAGATAATGTGTTCTTGGTGGAGCTTTAGTGATAAATATTGGAAGTGAACATTCTATGTTCAAATGTGAAGAAGATCGCCAGAATTCCTTTCCCCATGGTTGTTGGTCCATATTCCTGTGCATCCAGATCTAATGCCCAAAATTTGGTAAAGAGCTTTGAGGATAAGATCAAGCTACTTGATTATGAGGTTCTTAGGCCTCAATATGAGCCTATGGATTTTTTTAGAGATCACTTGAAGATCAGACATGCCTACAGACATGTCCCAGATATTGAGGATTTCTGGGACGAATGTTTTAATGAGTATCAAACATGAGAGAAATTGTGGTCCCATTTAATTTTGGATGAAATTAAAATGTATAATAATTATATTGATGTATCTAATATTGCAGATGATGGCCTCTTCATGCATCCTTCATCCTACGACCAGATCAAGGTGTTTCCTATTTCTTCCTCTCCACCAACTGGTCCAGTGGTTGTTTCATTGGAGCTTCTCATGAGAGGAATTATCAAGAGAATCGACAAGTGGGTGGAATGGACCAGAGCGTGAAAAAAAAAATTATGGTGTTGGTTCATCCAGAATGACTTCAAGTGATGATAAATCAACTCTAGCAACCACTTCTTCTATGGTGCCATCAGTTTCAGCAGGTGCAATGCAACCCGCTGGGCAAGGAGGTGACCAGCCTCCGAAAAAGAATGTCCCTATCACTCTGACTTGTGGAGGTGGTTTTCTCCCAAACATTGGAAACAAAGAGGAGATGAAAGAAGATAAGGAAAAGGAAAAGAAGAAAGAACAAGAGGTGTCCATGACCAAGCCTTCCTCACCAATTCTAGTCATCACTTTGGTTGACACAAACCCGATGGATGGTTAGAATTCCTCTCAGCCGTCAAACACTATGGCCCTTTCGGTGACTAAGGTTTCCTCCTTCCATGTTCCATCTCAACAAAAGAAAACTACTCCAGTAGCCCAGAAGCTATTTGATCCTACATCTCTTCAGTCTAGAATAAAGGTGTTATCCATAGACTCATAGTTGGAATAAACCATTAAGAAGAAGAAGAAATGACATGAGGAAGCCATTTCTTCAAAGGACCTGATCCTTAAATAAACCTCATCTCAGCCACTAGTGAAGAAGGTGAAGAAGAAAAGGTTTATGGTGGCCCTTTCCCATGATTCCACAATTGGGCATATGTTAGTGGAAATAGTGGAGCCACAGAAAGAAGGAAAGTTTCATGAGCTTTCAGCTCATGATTTCCAGATAAGAATTGTGGACCTAGGAGTGCTGGTGCATGACTCAATGGTGAACATCTGGAAAACCACCAATGAGTAGATTGAGGATAGGTTAGAAGAACTTTGAGAAGATAAGGAAGTCCTCAAATCTGCAAATAAGGAGCTTAATAAGTATATTAAATCTTCTCTTGGCAGTACTTCATCTTCTCAGTTTGACCCCAATGTGGAATAAAATAAGAACTTGATACTGAAGTTGTAGCAAGAAAGACAGTTTGGGAAAATTGGAAGAGAATGGATAGAGGCAATGAAGGTTCAAGGCGTCATTTTCATTGATAATTTAGGGGACCTTCTAATTGATGCAGACAAGTTGAAGGATACAACATCAAAGCACCAAGAGACCATTTACAATGCATCCACTGGATTGATAGAGAAACTAGCCACCTTGTAGGATGTGATTGATATGAAGACTAGTGTTGCAATCTCCAATGGCATCCTTAAGACTTGGTAGGAGCCATTATTTCATTGGAGGCAGTATATAGAGTTTGTGAGTGAGAGCTCAAGCAGATCAGCAAATGAACTCAAGATTGTGACTGAGTTAGTGCAAAGGGAGATGGATAAATTTTTTGAGTTTTTGAAAGTTTTGCACACAGAATCTCAAGTTTCCAGGAGCGACAAGTTGGTGAATATAGAGTGAATGAAAGCTAAGTTTCTTTCTTTCATAGAAGATATTATGGATCTAGCTAGCTTCCAAGTATCAAGGATCAGTGAGCTCTCTGCGATAAATGCAATGATCAAAAAGGAATCAGAGAAGCTCCAATCCCGGATTGCTAGGTTGGACCAATTGACAGAGATGCATGATTTTTGGATGATCCAAGCTGAAAATGTAAACATTCCAAATGCTCAAGAATTGGGCAAGGTAACAGATGCAATAAAGGCTTACAGAGGAAAAGCCATTTCATAGAAGAAGGCATAGAATTTGTTGACCTTTGTCATCTTCCCAATTTTTGTATATTGTAGATATTTTGGGCATTTTGTCAGCCTTGTCATTTTTTGTAACCAACCAAGTTTATTATTAGAATGTTCCTCTTGGAATATGGTAAAGAGGCAATCATTATTGTAACTAGTCATTTTTGAGAAGACCTATAAATGTAAATTTATGTAAAGTAAATAGATCAAAAAAAATTACTTTGGGCTAACCCCTGTAGCTGGGACTAGTGCGTGCGACTCTGAGTTTGAAGTGATTTTTGTTGTTCATCTTAGTTAGCTACCATAGAAAATGATTCTATATTTTTAGATCTGATTGAGAAAGGTAGGCCATCTATGTTGGCTACTTTCCCAGGCCAAAAGCCTGACCCATTCTATGTATCATTGTATATTAATGGTTGCAAGTTAAGCAATTGCATAATAGACTCTGGAGCCTCAGACAATGTGATGCCATCAATTGTAGCTAAAGCTTTAGGACTTACCCTCACTAAATCTCATGGTAGGTGTTACTCTATGGATTCCAAACAAGTACCCCTGGTTGGGAAAATCAAAGATGCCCAAGTGGCTCTAGCAACACATCCTGACAAGACAATGTTGTTGACAATACTAGTTGTTGATATACTTGCTAGTTATGGCTTGTTACTGAGAAGGAGTTTCTACAGAGATCTAGGAGGGGAAATAAAGCTAAATTGGTCTCAAGCTTTGATCCCAGTGGGAAGAAAAAAGATAAAACTAGTCCCTGAGGAAAAGGAAAAATTCATAGTGCTGAAGTTTGATGATCCCAAAGACCAGATTCTATATCAGGAATTAGAATTTGGAAATTATAATTTGTTTATAGATGGTCATGATGAGGAAGATGAACTAGGATAAGAAGAAGATCAGTCTTCTACTAAAGAAACACCATCAGATATCTGGACCCTAAAATTTGACGGTAGTTATGCATCGTTAGGATCTAGTGTAGGCGTAGTCCTGATATCACCAGATGGAATTTTTGAACCCATGGTGTACAAATTAGAGTTTGGAAACATGAAAAATATAGTTGAGTATGAAGACCTATAGTTAGGAATCATTGCTGAAAAATAAAAAGGCATGAAAATTTTGAGAGCCCAGGGTGATGCTGAGCTAATTGTATGCCAAGTTAAAAACCAATACTCTGTAAAGAATCATAGATTGAAGAACTAAAAAAACAAACTATGGAATGAAATAGAAGTATTGGGTGCATTATTTATTGAATATGTACTGAGAGCATTGAATTCCAATGTAGACTCCTTAGCAATGTCCACTTCATTGCTCCTCACTCACCTAGAGTTCAAAGATAAGAAGTACGAAGAAGAAGTCGTATACCGATCATCAGTGCCTCACAATGTGGAAGATTGGCAAGTGTTTGAGGATGACAAGAACCTCCTTCTCTTCTTGGAAAGTGGTGGTGACTTCCATAAAGATGCCCCTAATAGTCATAAAGGAGACTATCATGGAAAGCAAAAGAAAGACAAGTCAAATATCATCCAGCTACAAGGGAATATTAGCCCTCCCCACTTAGTTACCCTTGAAAAAATTTTCAACAGACATGATATTTTCATTAAGAAGAAGAGAATTCAAAGAGGTCATACCACTAGCAAGTATGAAGGAATTAATATCGGAAGTGAAAAGGATCCCAAAATGATCAATATTGGGAAATGATGCACTAAAGAAGAAAGGGAAGAAGCCACGAAACTCTTCCTGGAATACCAAGAAATTTTTGCCTAGAATTATGAAGATGTAAAAATCTTTATGAATGGTAAATTCAAACACCAGATTCCCTTAAAACCTAAGACTTCCTCATTCAGGAAGAAACAAAGGAATTAAAATCCCAAAGTTGTGGATGCAATATTTAGGGAAGTGGATAAAATGCTTAAAGCAAGGAATATCTACGCTATTCATCACTCTACTTGGGTGGAAAATATAGTGCCCGTGAGGAAGAAGAATGGAGAAATAAGGATCTGTGTAGACTTCATAAATCTTAACTAGTCTTCCTTGAAAGTAGATCAACACAAAATAGCTTTTACTACTCCATGGGGCACTTTCGCATACCATAGAATGCCATTTAGGTTGATCAATGTTGGAGCTACCTTTCAGAGAGGTATGGATGTTTATTTCAGTGATATGAAGAACAAAATAATTGGTATGTATCTAGATGATCTCACTGTGTTTTATAAAAAAAGAGTAGATCATATAAATGATTTAAGGAGAGTATTGCAAAGGTGTAGAGAGGGTGGGATTTTGTTGAATCCCAAAAAGTTAGTTTTCTGTGCGACCGAAAGGAAATTTTTGGGTCATATTATTTCCTAGGAAGGCATAAGAATTGATCCAGAAAGGGTGAAAGAAATCAAGAAATTGAGCTTACCAGTGAACAAAACTGGAGTGAAATCATTCTTCGGTCAAGTAAAATTTCTCGGGTGGTTCGTTCTAGATTTTTCTGAGACTACCAAGTGCATAGTGGACATGATGAAAGGAAATGTAATTTTCAAGTGGAATGACTCTGGTAAACAAGCTTTCAAAAGCATCAAGAATGCCATAGCCAATGCTCCAGTGTTATGTCATCTAGATTACAAGAAGGATTTCATAATCTATTGTTATACTTCTGAACACACTCTATCAACCATCCTCATGTAGAAGAATGAGGAAGGGTTTCAATCTCCTATTTATTTCATGAGCACACCTCTAAAAAATCATGAGCTAAGATACTCTCAAACTGAAAAACATGCTTTTGCAGTAGTAAAATCTTTAAAGAATTTCACATTCTACATTTTACACTCCCACTCTCTTGTATATGTGCCTGACATTGTAGTAAAAAGCATATTGACTCAACAAGACATGGGATGTAATAACAGAGGAGCTTGGGTAGCTAAGACTCAAGAATATGACATAGAAATAAAGCCCACTAAATTAGTGAGAGGAAATGCACTATGCAAGGTAATGGAGGAAAACATAGAGGATGAAGACCCTAAAAATATGCAATTAGTCCTAGATGTAAGTATGCAAGATCCCTGGTTTGAAAATATTGTGCATTTCTTGACATATAGTGAATGCCCTGAAGGATTGACTTCAAAGAAAAGAAGAGATCTAAGATTGAAAGCTTCTAAATATATAATTTGGGAAGATAGATTGTATAAGAGATCTATAGATGGGACTTTCCTTTGGTGTGTTGACAAATAATAGCAAGAGAAGTTGTTAAGGGTGTTTCACGAGGAAGCTTGTGGTGGAAATTTCTCTTCATCAATCACAACATTCAATATATTGAGACAATGTTATTACTGGCCAGGAATGCTTAGAGATGCATATCGTTGGGTAGTAAAATGTGAAAAATGTAAAATGTTTACTGGAAAACCACCGTTGGCAGCACTACCCCTTAGACCAGTGACAATTGAAGGTCCTTTTCAACAATGGGGTCTTGATTTTATTGGTCATATAAATCCCACATCTAGCATAGGCCATACCTACATAATGACAGTGGCTAACTACTTCATGAAATGGGTGGAGGCAAAGGTAACCAAGAAAATGACTTTGAAGGTAGTATGTGAGTTGATTAAAGAGAACATTCTATTAAGATTTGGTGTGCCTATTAATCTAGTTATGGATAATTCCGCATACTTTTCTTCCCAAGAAATTACCAGGTTTTGTTTTGAGTATGGCATTATGATTACTCATTCATCTAACTATTTCCCTCAAGGAAATGGTCAAGCTGAGTCCAGTAATAAAATTTTGGTGAGCATCATGAAAAATATTGTAGCAGACAACTAGAGAACTTGGCACAAGAAAGTCTACGAGGCTCTCTGGGAAGACAGAGTGACTCCTAAAAGATCCATCAGTGTATCCCCTTTTGAACTTATCTACAGAATTCAATCCAGTCCTCTGTTACCATTAGAATTAGCAACTTGCAAACTAAGAATAGCAGTAGAAGATGGTATATATGAAGATGGTTTATAAAAGAGGATTCTTTACTTGAACAAACTTGAAGAAGAAAGAGAGAAAATGATAGACCATATCACATGACATCAAATGTGTGTGAAGAACTTGTTTGATAAAAAGAGCAGACCCCAAAAATTTATGGAGGGAGATATGGTGTTGTTATGGGACAAGTGTAGGGCACCTAAAGGTATGCATGGGAAGTTTGAAACATTGTGGAAAGGAACCTTTAAGATCCATGAAGCATTCAAGAGGAATTATTTTAAGCTGACTTATCTAGATGGTGAAGCATTACCCCTGACATACAATGGTCAGGACTTGAAGTTGTATCAGATCTAAAATTAAAATAGGTAACCCATGTATTGTACCACAGTTTTGTTTAGTTCCTATTTTTGTTTCCCTTAGTTACATTCCATTTATGTTTTCATTTTTGTGTCTTGCTTTTGTTTTGTTGTGAGCCGCCTTTTTTTTGAGCTTTGCAAAACCAAAGATTTGAGTTCCTTGCTTGGAAATGTGAATGCCCAAGTCCCCAGATAGAGCCAGCTGTTGCCCCACTTTTGGTCTGCATACCTTTGAGACAAAGTGGATGTTTTATGTATAGTACTGATATTGAAAGATTCATATGAGTCCTGAGTCTAAGTCTATCTATCCTCTTAGGATAGGAGGCCTTTATCAGATTTTCCTAAATTTCCTTCTCTTCTGTGGGCCGGGAGAAATTAGCCTCTAAGATTGTGTTTCTTTGGGTAGGTTAAGTTCCAAAATCAGATAAAGGTCATGTTTCAAAGGATTCTAACATTGATTTTATATACACTTGAAGTTTTTTCCTTAAAGCATTCCCTTTGGCAGCATGGCAGAATTTTTTTTTTTTGAGCTTTTCCTCAGTGGAAAATCACCTGCAGAGTGTGTTTTCTGCAATAGACAGAACTTAGAGTATCAGAGGTCAGGGGAAGTTGGAAATGAGAGATTTGGGAATAAGAAAGCTTTAGTCATTCAGATTAAACCTATCCTAAGCAAAAGGAATGATTGAATGAGGAAGAATTCAGGATGTAAGCTTATCGGAAGAAAAGAAGAATATGGCTTCTCCGCTACTCCAGCAGGCAGGTTTCTACTTGCGTAGTGCATTTTCTGCCAAATCATTTTATGAAAGGACTTTAAAGAAGCATAAACCTCATGAGAGATTCGGAGCATAAAGGAAGTGAATGAAATGAAAACATTCTATTTTAGCACCTCAACGAGCTAAATTTCTCCCTCAGCAGATTTTAGAGTAGAGAGCACTCCTGAGGCATTTCTCCGCCGAAAGGGAAGTGGAAAAGTAATTTTCTGCTACTTCTAGAAAGTTACCGTTACGGTTATTAAAGTGAAATGATGTTTCTTAATGGTCCATTGGAGTAAAAGTAATCAATTCAAATAAAGTTTTTTTACTCTATAATGAACTTTTTCATTAAGTTCTTAGTCTTTTTATTTGTGTGGCACGGGAAGTCAGTCATTAAACGTTAAGAATTCAAAATTTATAAAGCCGGCGGGGTTTTCCAAATAGGAGCTACCATCTCTTTATTGAAATTGAATGAATTTGAAATTATTAGCAATAGTACTTCCCTGCTCTTGTGTTCTTGAGAAATTATCCCAAGTCAGAATTAGTTGAAGTATGGCTACAAGATTTATGGGATTTGATGGGATGAATGGCATCACATTTGATTGGCATAAGATTACAGATACTTCTTTGAAGTTCTTCAATATGAAGAACTTCTAGAATAGACAGAAGGAAGACAAGATGCACCCCATTACTGAGAAGTTAAAGGAGAGCAGGTTGGTAGAAGCTGCTAGTTTTCTTATAGTTGTTCAAGCTCCTAAGCTTGTTTGAGAGTGCATCACCTAATATAATCTGGCTACCAAGCAAATCCCCCTGCCCAATGACACAGTGCTCCTATCCATTGATCGAGATTCTGTCTAGAACTCCCTGTACATTCTAGAGAAAGCTGAGTACTCAAAAATGACATATAGTCAGGTGGTCACTAAATATGTAGCGAAGAAGGCAGTATGGAAGAAAGAAATAATGAAAGCATGGTTTCAAGAGTTGAGGAGTGCCAAAGGCAAGTTGTCCAAAACATTATACGGTATGAATCTGAAACCAAAGATTGTAGACATATTGGTGTTGTTGTATACGATCTGAGGTGAGAGTGATGTGCTGAATTTCATTAAGCACTATTTCTTCTTGGTTCAAGTGATTTATTCTCAACACCACTTTATTGATTGGGCCCTCATGGTATGCTAAAATCTCTCCAATGCCCTAAGTAGAGATAAACTAAAAAATGAGTTCTACATGTCTTCGATCCTTATATATATTAGCCACAATCCAAATTTTTCCAGGGCTTCCTAGATTAGAAGAGTTCCCCAATGATGTTAAAAGTTATGAATTTTTCCCATGACTTCAATTACACAACAGTTATGTTGAATATTTCAGAGTTAACGATGCATTTAAAATGAGATTGTGCAGGGAGCTACAAGGTTTTCTAGAAAGGATATTTTCTCTTGAAGCCATGGCTTTTATCAGCCAATTTGGGTGCTTTTTCATTCAATTTGCAGATTTCTGATATCTTCATCATGCAGGATTTGATGACTTCCCTTTGAAGCTGCCCAAATACCCTAATAATATGATTGTGCTAGTGCAGGTGATGAGGTAGGAACTTCAATTGAATCTGATCTATGCCGATGATAAGAAGAAGGGCTATGATTTCCTAATGACTATTGAGCCTACAGTTGTGTGTCTCGGTCTGAAGCAAAGAATATTCTGTAGAAATTCTCAAAAAGGTTTTCATTGGAGACATATGATGTTCTAAGGCTGCAGTATGACCCTGTAGATTATGCCTAAGATTTTGTGCAAATGAGTTGTGCAATTCATTATGTTGATTATATTGAAGACTATTGGGCTAATTGCATAGATGACTTAGAGAGTAGGGAGAGGTTCTATGCCAGATTAACTATTGAACAAGTCAAAATGTTCAAGGTTAACATTGTTGTGGAGGGATTGGAAGATGATGGCCAACATATGTATGATAATATATATTTGGAGAAAATAAAGCCACTTCCTATAAGCTCCGAGCCCATGCTAGGCCAGACCATTAACGACTTGGAAACCATGATGAGTGGGATTTATAGGAGAACATAACAGTGGGTTGAATGGACTATAGGTAGAAGGAAGAGATCAGAAAGGAAGCCTCCTACTCAAAGGACCCTGACAAAAGATACTTTGACCATTGCAGCATCCTCTTCAGTAATACTCCCAACTATAGCCAATGATTCATCTCAGCCAGCTAGAGGAGGTGATGAACCTCCTGAGATAGAAGTTCAACCAAAGAAGACATGTGGAGAAGGCTCACTTCCAGATATTGGCTCGATAAAAGAACTAGTTTCTACAGACTTGGCCAAGCCAGCAAAAGAACCCACCCAAGGTGTAGGACTTGAGAAATTAGCTAAAGCAATTGTTGTAGATACACAAGTTGGCACTTCGACCCAAGATACTCCAAGACAATGGTCCCCTATTGTAGTAGAGGTGGGTGAGGATACCTCCAATACCTCAGCCACATAATAAGATGAGAGGGTTGAGAAGCAACAAGAAGCTTCTCAAGTCATCAGATTGGTCTCCTCTTCTCCAACATCAGTAAATCCATTCACTTCCAGGCCTAAAGCTACTCCTCCGGTCATCAGAAAGTTGTTCATATGAGAGTTGGTTTCTGCTTCAAAGGTTACCAGTGCCAAGTCATGGATAAAACATACTTTGGAGCAGAAAAGGAAGAGAGAAGAGGAAGGATCTTCCAGAAAAGACACTCTCTGACGGGCCTTGAAACCCAGCACCATAGTTGGTAAAGCAAAGAAAGTAAAGACAATTTATATGCTATTTCAGGATCTTGAAATAGGGAATTTCAGTATGGAGGTTGCCAAGCCTACTAAGGAGTGAAGAATAAAATATATGACTGCCTTTGACTTTCAGTTATAGTTTTTTGACATGGGGCTTGCTCGGCATATCACCAAAGTAGACTGGTGGAAGTCCACAAATGTGGTAATATAAGAAAAGCTTGAGGAGCTCAAAAATTCTAAAGTTTAACTAAAGGTATAAGTGGCTAAGCTAAATAGCTTCATTCGACATCTCATCACTCTGATAGAAAGTGTTCTCAGTACTCAGACCACTTTTGATCCCAGCACTACGGAGAATCAAGCCATCATAGCCAAGTTACAAGAAGATAGAAACTTTGGGAAAATTAGCCAGTGATGGATCAAGATGCTCGAGTTTGAAGGATTAGTGGTCATTGAGAAATTGGGTAATTCTCTCTTAAGGCTAGAAATAGAGAGAGAGATAATATTCGCAAGAATTTGTAGACTCTCATAGTAGAGAGGGTGAAATGTCAGGAATGCATAGTGATGTTGCATGTGGCAGTAAAGATGAATACTAAGGAATCTCTAAAGGCCAAAATTTTATAGATAGGAGATGAGCCATTGATCAAATGGCTTCAGAGTGTAGAGTTTAAAATCAAGATGACTATCCAAGTCAAGGCAAGGTTGCAATAGACAAATGTCAAGATCTACGAGGAACAAAGAAAATATTTTAAACTCCTTCAGGGCCTTCATACAGAATCACAAACAAGTGGTTAGGGGAAAGAGATACTTGGAGTAACTCTTATGTAGAAATCACTCTTTGAATATGTGCATAAGCTAGCAGAGCAATCTTCTTCTCACTTAGATAAAATACCAGAGCTCCAATAGCTAAGTGGGTGTATTTTCAAAGCTACAGAGGAGCTAAAGGACCACATGGATGCAATCAAGAGTCTAGCCAAAGAAAATTCTAGATGGCTCATCTGATATACCAATGTCCATGTCAACAGACATGAAGAGCACATCCAAGTAATTATAGTTGTCACCACCCACAAGGATAAGTTAGACAAGGGGAAGAAAACTTAAGTTCAGATAGATTCCCTCTTGCACCAAATCTTGATAATATTGTAATGGATAAATTGTTGTTTATCATTTCTAGCTGAGGAAGTTGAACCGTTTCAGTTGCCTCTTTTTGTAACGGCCCATATCTAGAACCCTATATGTATTATTTTCCAAATCAATGAAAAGGTTGGCTAAATTTTGGTGTGAAAGATAAAATTTTGCTAAGTCAAATTTATATGTCTGAATGCCACTTCTTTAACTGATCCACTACATTGCATTTATCTATCTATTGAATTCAAATATTTCTTTGGAATTAGATTTATAGTTTGTGGTTGAATAGGCATTCTATATTATGATTTAATACAGTTAATTAGGGGGAAATCTGGGATTTTTTCTGAATCTGGGAGATATCCATGTGAAATAGATCAATTCACTATCATTTTATCATTTAATATTTAAGCCTTTCATTTTCATTTTCATTATCAGTTATTGCATTAACAGTTTTAAGGAGTCATTTTAAGGAGTCATATGATTGATGAAGTCTTGAAATTGGTTAAAGTTAAAATCAGATTTTTCCTACCTGAGCTATTTCTTGTCTAGGTTTAGCTTGGTTTACCTCTTCTATTCTTGGGTCAAGAACATATCCCTATTAGAGTAGGAAATATCAACACTCTTTGAAGATCATTTACTTAAGGGAGATATACCTTTAAATTCAGAGGGAAATTAGTTGTTTAGTTACAATTTCCCAACTATTGTATTCAATTATTCTTAAATATTTGGGTATTCTACGGTTAAAGCATAAAAGAACAATCTGTTTACCAATAGATTTTTGGTGACTTTGCTTGGGAGATGAATAGTCATAATACCAGAAGCATAACATAGAAAAAGATGGTGCTTCCCCATGAAAATATAATTCCTGTGCTCCAACCAAATCTTGGATTCCAAGACGATCAAGAGGATCTGATTTCCTCATTGAATACTTTTGTCTTGAGATACATAAGAAATATAGAGCATTATAGAGACGCTAGTCAAGTGCTTGAACAAGAAGAAGCTAGATTAGAAGCACTTGAAAGAGCCATCTGAAGGAGAAACATAAGAAGGGTACAATGCCAAGTTGAGCGTGAAGCCAAACTGGAAGACTAGTTGGAACCCTGGAGTCCAAGAGATTTCTTAGAAGTGTGAAGAAGGAAGGCAACATAGACCCAATTTTTGAGAAACTTGCAAAATTTGATTTTTCTCTACTTGAAGTATCCTATCAAAAGAACAGGAACACTTAGAGCAAAAGTAGACCTCCTTCACCTCCCAAACAATCAACTCTTCCATCTACCAATTGTCAAGTGTTAACTTTGCATGGAGTAGTTGCCCCTCCTGTTGTAAACCTAACACCCTATCTACCACCTATAGTTATGGCACTTCCTTGGGCTACTGTTGTTAGACCATTACAATTAGCAGCATATAACCCCTCCCCTGAGGTTTGAGAAAGAATTTCCCCAAATTCTCTGGAGATGGGAAAGTATCTATAGATGAACACAATGCTCCATTCTTCACTTCAGTGAATATCTTAGTAGTGCAGGAAGAAGATGTGGCCGTCAGATTATTCATTGAAACCATGGTTGAAGGTGCTACTGATTGGTTTCACCACTTACCCAATTCCTCTATCACAGATTGGGCTTCCATGAGAGCTACTTTCAAAGGAAGATTTAAAACTGCCAAAGATGAACATGCACTACTGATATAATTGACCTCCATCAAGAAAGAGCCTTCTATTAGTATGAGAGACTTTGTGGATAAATTCAACAAGCTTGTAAATTGTATCCCAACAACCTACAGGCCTATTGTCAGGAATTTGAAAATATTTTTCATAAGTGCTATGCTGCCTGAAATCAATTATGATCTGAGGAGAACAAATCCAGCCACATTGGACCTTGGCCAAAGGACTATGGTGGAGTTAGAAGACCACATGATATTAGAGGGAAAATGGAAAAGAGATATACAATCTAGACCCAATACTAGTAATACCACATCATCAGGTGAGATGATTCAAAAATTAACCAATGAATTCATCACCTTCAAAAGGTAGCTTCCTATATTTAATAATCCCTATTAGTGAAACTTTTAGGAATAGCCTAGAAGAAACAATAAAGTGAGGAAAACTGATGGAAAGACATTATAGTTGACTTCTCCACCATAGAGATTAGGGATAGAAGCTCCTCTTAAAAGGGGAAACATGTGTGCCTTTCATTTAACTATAGATCATGACAGAGAAAGATGTCCCGATGTATCTTGTGCTTGGTAAATGCATTAGACTAATGAATGGAATGCTGGAGTGTCTGGAGCTGAACTAGATTCATATTCACATGGTGAATCTAAAAATTTATATTTAGAGTATGAATTAGATTTAGAAAAAGGAGAAATATGTTATGCTACCATAGACGGGATCTCCTATACAGTCTTGACCCAGATTCAAAATGATAAAGGCCCTACTTCCACATCTCCACCAAAGAATAATGTGGCATCTACTTCAAATTCTAAGGAAGCCAATCAAGGAGTGAGGATTCTACAACCAGGTAAGGAGAAAAGCTCTTTCAACATTATTCAATTTTGTAGGGATTATAGAATTCAAATTTCCCCCATGGACTATCTTAAGTCCAATCCTGTAGAATGACAAAAGCTTGTAGATTACTATAAAGAGGAGAGTTAGAATATAAATCAAAATTCCATGACTATCATAGAAAATGAGTCTATATTTTTAGACCTAATTGAGCAAGGCAAACCATCGGTGTTGGCTACTTTACCAGGCCAAAATCCTGACCCATTTTATGTCTCATTATATATTAATGGTTACAAGTTAAGAAGTTGCATAATAGACTCTGGAGCCTCAGAAAATGTGATGCCATCAACTATAGATAAATATTTAGGACTTACATTGACTAAAGCTCATGGTAGGTGTTACTCTATGGATTCCAAATAAGTACCCCTATTTGGGAAAATCAAAGATGCCCAAGTGGCTGTAGCAGCACATCCTGAGAAGAAAATGTTGTTGACAATTCTAGTTGCTGATATACCTGCTAGTTAAAGCTTGTTACTAAGAAGGAGTTTATATAGAGATCTAGGAGGGGAAATAAAGCTAGATTGGTCTCAAGCTCTGATCCCAATGGGCACCAAAAAGATAAAACTAGTCCCTAAGGAAAAGGAAAAATTCACAGTTTTGAAGTCAGATGATCCCAAAGCTGAAATTATATATTAGGAATTAGAATTTTGCAATTATATGCTATTTATTGATGGTAATGATGAGGAAGCTAAACTAGGAGAAGAAGAAGACCAGTATTCCACTAAAGAAACACCATCAGCTATCTAGACCCTCAAATTCGATGGTAGTTGTGCATCATCAGGATCTGGTGGAGGCGTAGTCCTAATATTGCCAGATGGCATTTGTGAGCCCATGGTGTACAAATTAGAGTTTTGAAACACCAACAATACAGCTTAGTATGAAGCCCTGTTGTTAGGAATCATTGTAGCAAAAGAAAAAGGCGTGAAATTTTTGAGAGCCCAGGGTGATGCTGAGCTAATTGTATGCCAAGTTAAAAACCAATAGTTGTAAAGAATTATAGATTGAAGAACTACATAAATAGAGTATGGGATGAAATAGAAGCATTGTATGTGTTCTTTATTAAATATTTATTGAGAGAATTGAATTCCAAGGTAGACTCCTTAGTAGTGGTAGCTTCATTGCTCCTCCCTCACCCAAAGTTCAAAGATAAGAAGTACCAAATAGAAGTCGTATACCGACCATCAATGCCTGAAAATGTGGAAGATTGACAAGTGTTTGAGGATGACAAGAACCTCCTTCTCTTCTTGGAAAGTGGTGGTGACTTCCATAAAGATGCCCCTAATAGTCATAAAGAAGACTATCATGGAAATCAGAAGAAAGACAAGTCAGATATCATCCAGCTACAAGGGAATATCATCCCTCCCCACTTAGTTACCCTTGAGAAAATTTTCAACAGACATGATACTTTCGTTAAGAAGAAGAGAATTGAAAGAGGTCCTACCACTGGTGAGTATGGAGGAATTAATATTGGAAGTGAAAAGGATCCCAAAATGATCAATATTATGAAATGTTGCACTGAAGAAGAAAGGGAAGAAGCCATGAAACTCTTCCTTGAATACCAAGACATTTTTTCTTGGAATTATGAAGATCTAAAAAGCTTTATGAATGGTAAATTCAAACACTAAATTCCCTTAAAACCTGAGGCTACCCCATTCAGGTAGAAACAAAGGATTTAAAATCCCAAAATTCCTGAAGCAATATTTAGGGAAGTGGATAAAATGCTAAAGTGAGGATTATCTACCCTATTCATCACTCTACCTGGGTGGCGAATATAGTGCCCGTGAGGAAGAAGAATGGAGAAATAAGGATCTATGTAGACTTCATAAATCTTAACTAGTCTTCCTTGAAATACAATTACACCCTCCCCAATATGGATCACTTATTACAGACCATAGCTAGAGTTGAGATGATGTCTATGTTAGACGGCTTCTTGGGGTACAACTAGATAGAAGTGGAGAAAGCAGAACAACACAAAACAAATTTCACTACTCCATGGGGCACTTTTTCATACCACAGAATGCCATTTAGGTTGATCAATGTTGGAGCTACCTTTCAAAGAGGTATGGACCTTTCTTTCAGTGATATGAAGAAAAAAATAATTGGTATGTATCTAGATGATCTCACTATGTTTTCCAAAAAAAGAGTAGATGATATAAATGATTTAAGGAGACTATTGCAAAGGTGTAGAGAGGATGGGATTTTGCTGAATCCCAAAAAACCAATTTTCTATGTGACCAAAGGGAAATTGCTGGGTCATATTGTTTCCCAGGAAGGCATAAGAATTGATCTAGAAAAGGTGAGAGCAATCCAGCAATTGATCTTACCAGTAAACAAAACTGGAGTGAAATCATTCTTCAGTTTGGTAAACTTTCTCAGGTTGTTCATTCCAGATTTTTCTAAGAGTACCAAGTGGATAGTGGACATGATGAAAGAAAATGTAAATTTCAAGTGGAATGAATCTGGTAAACAAGCTTCCAAAAGAATCAAGAACGCTATAGCCAATGCTCTGGTGTTATGTCATCCATATTACAAGAAGGATTTCATAATCTATTGTTTTTCATCTAAACACACTCTATTGGCCATCCTCATACCAAAGAATGAGAAAGGAGTTCAAGATCCTATTGCTTTCATGAGCACACCTCTAAAAAATCATGAGCTGAGATACTCTCAGATTGAAAAACATGCTTTCATAGTAGTAAAAGCATTAAAGAATTTCATATTCTACATTTTACACTCCCACTCTCTTGTATATGTGCTTGATGTTGCAGTAAAAAGCATATTGACTTAGCAATTCATGGGATGTAATAATAGAGGAGCTTGGGTAGCTAAGACTCAAGAATATGACATAAAAATAAAGCCCACTAAATTAGTGAGAGGAAATGCATTGTACAAGGCAATGGCAGAAAACATAGAGGATGAAGACCCTAAAAATACACAATTAGTCCTAGTTGTAAGTATGCAAGATCCTTGGTTTGAAAATGTTGTGCATTTCTTGACATACAATGAATTCCCTAAAGGATTGACTTCAAAGCAAAGAAGAGATCTAAGATTGAAAGCTTATAAATATATAATTTGGGAAGATAGATTGTATAAGAGATCTATAGATTGGAATTTCCTCTGGTGTGTTGACAAACAATAGAAAGAGAAGCTATTAAGGGTGTTTTACGAGGAAGTTTGTGGTGGAGATTTCTCTTCATCAGTCACAACATTCAAGATATTGAGACAATGTTATTATTGGCCAAGAATGTTTAGAGATGCATATCATTGGGTAGAAAAATGTAAAATGTTTACTTGAAAACCATAGTTGCAAGTGCTACCCCTTAGACCAGTGATAATTGAAGGTCCTTTTCAACAATGGGGTCTTGATTTTATTGGTCCTATAAATCCCATATCTAGCGTAGGCCATACCTACATAATCACTGTGATTGACTACTTCATGAAATGTGTGGAGGAAAAGGCAATCAAGAAAATGATTTTGGAGGTAGTATGTGAGTTTATCAAAGAGAACATCCTGGTAAGATTTGGTGTGCCTATTAAGCTAGTTATGGATAATGTTGGATACTTTTCTTCCCAAGAAATTAGCAACTTTTTTTGAGTATGGCATTATGATTAGTCATTCATCTGACTATTTCCCTCAAGGAAATGGTCAAGATGAGTCTAGTAATAAAAATTTGGTGAGCATCATGAAAGAGCTTGTAGCAGACAACCAAAGAACTTGGCACAAGAAAGTCTATGACACTCTCTAGGAAGATCGAGTGACTCCTAAAAGAGCCATCAGTGTATCCCATTTTGAACTTGTCTACGGAGTTGAAGCTAGACTTCTGTTACCATTAGAATTGGCAACTTGAAAACTGAGAAAACTAGTAGAAGATGGTATATATGAAGATGGTTTAGAAAAAAGGATTTGTTACTTGAACAAACTTGAAGAAGAAAGAGAGTAAATGGTAGACCATATCACATGACATCAAATGCGTGTGAAGAACTTGTTTGATAAAAAGAGAAGACCCTGGAAATTTATGGAGGGAGATATGGTGCTGTTATGGGACAAGTGTAGGGCACCTAAAGGTATGCATGGGAAGTTTGAAACATTGTGGAAAGGACCCTTTAATATCCATCAAGCATTCAAGAGGAATACTTTTAAGCTGACTTATCGAGATGGTGATGCATTACCCCTAACATACAATGGTCAGGACTTGAAGTTGTATCAGATCTAAATTTAAAATAGGTAACCCCTGTATTGTACCATAGTTATGTTTAGTTCCTATTTTTGTTTCCCTTAGTTAGGTTTCCTTTCTATTTTCCTTTCCATGTCTTTCTTTAGTTTTGTTGTGAGCTGCCTTTTTGTTGAGCTTTGTGAAACCAGAGATTTGAGTTCCTTACTTGGACATGTGAATGGCCAAGTCCCTAGATAGAGCCAGCTATTGTCCCACTTTTGGTCTGCATACCTTTGAGACAAAGTGAATGTTTTATGTATAGTAGTGATCTTGAAAGCTTTGTATGAGTCTTGAGTCTAAGTCTAGATATCCTCTTAGGATAGGAGGCCTTTATTAGATTTTTCTAAATTACCTTCTCTTCTGTGAGCAGGGAGGAATTGGCCTCTAAGATTATGTTTCTTTGGGTAGGTTAAGTTCCCAAATCTGATAAAGGTCATGTTTCAAAGGATTCTAACATTGATTTTATATGCACTTGAATTTTTTTCCTTAAAGCATTCCCTTTGGCAGCATGGCGGAATTTTTTTTTCTTAGCTTCTCATCGGTGGAAAATCACCTGCAGAGTGTGTTTTCCACAACAGACATAACTTAGAGTATCAGAGGTTAGTGGAAGTTGGAAACGAGAGATTTGGGAATAAGAAAGCTTTAGGCATTCAGATTAAACCTATCCCAAGAAAAGGGAATGATTGAATGATGAAGAAATAAGGATGTAAACTTATCAGTATAAAAGTTGAATATGGCTTCTCTCCTACTCCAGTTGGCGAGTTTCTACCTGCGGAGTGCATTTTTTGTCAAATCATTTTTTGAAAGGACTTTAAAGAAGAATCAACCTCATGAGTGATCTAGAGCATAAAGAAATAAGATGAAATAAAGACATTCCATTTTAGCAACTCAACAAGCTAAATTTCCCCCTAAGTAGGATTTTGAGTAGAGAGCACTCCTGAGGCATTTCTCCACCAAAAGAGAAGTGGAAAAGTAATTTTCCACTACCTCCAAAAAGTTACCATATTTATGGTTAATAAAGTGAATGGATGTTTCTTAATGGTCCATTGGAGTAAAATTAATTAATTCAAATAAATTTTTTTTACTCTATAATGGACTTTTTCATTAATGTCTTAGTCTTTTCATTCATGTGGCGCAGGAAGTCGGCCGTTAAATAGTAAGAATTCAAAATTTATAAAGCCAGCAAGGTTTTCCAAATAGGAGCTACCATCTCTTTGTTGAAATTGTCTGAATTAGAAATTATTAGCAATAGTCCTTCCCTTCTCTTGTATTCTTGAGAAGTTATCCCAAGTTAGAATCAGTTGAAGTATGGCTATGAAATTTATGGGATTCAATGGGATGAATGGCATCACATCCGATTGGCATAAGATTACAGATACTTCTTTGAAGTTCTTCGATATGAAAGACTTCCAAAATAGACTGAAGGTAGACTAGATGCACCCCGTTACTGAGAAGTTAAAGGAGAATAGGTTGGTAAAAGATATCATTTTTCCTATTTCCATTCAAGCTCCTAAGTGTATTTGAGAGTGCATCACTTGATATAATCTAGATACCAAGCGAATCCTCCTACCCAGTGACATAGTGCTCTTGTCCATTGATTGAGTTTCTGTCTAGAAATCCCTGCACATTCTCGATCAACCTGAGTATGTAGAAATGACATATAGTCAGGCGGTCACTGAGTATGTAGTGAAGAAGGTAGTATGGAAGAAAGAAATAATGAAAGCATGGTTTCAAGAGCCAAGGAGTGCCAAAGGCAAGTTGCCCAAAACATTATACAACACAAATTTGAAACCAAAGATTGTAGACATCTTGGTGTTGCTCCATAGGATCCGAAGTGAGAGTGATGCATTGAATTTCATTGAGCATCATTTCTTCTTGGTTTAGGTGATTTTTTTTCAGCACCACTTTATTTATTGGGCCCTCGTGGTAAGAAAAATCTCTCCAATGCCCTAAGTAGAGATAAACTACAGAATTAGTTCTATATATATATATTAGCCACAATCCAAATTTGGATAGGGCTTCCTAGATTAGAAGAGTTCCCTGATGATATTAAAAGTTATAAATTTTTCCCATGTCTTCAATTGCACAACAGTTATGCTAAATATCTCAGAGTTAATGATGCATTTACAATGAGACTATGCAGGGAGCTACAATGTTGTCTAGAAAGGAGAGTTTCTCCTAAAGCCACTCGCTTTAATCAGCCAATTTGGGTTTTGTTTCATTCAATTTGTATATTTCTCATATCTTCGTCTTGTAGGATTTGATGACTTCCCTTTGAAGCTGCCCAGATACCCTGATGATATGATCATGCTAGTGGAGGTAATGGGGCACACACTTCAAGTGAATCTAATGTGTGCTGACACTAAGAAGAAGTGCTATGATTTCCTGATGACTATTGGAGCCTACAGTTGTATGTCCCAGTCCAAAGTGAATAATTTTCTAAAGACATTCTCAAAAAGGTTTTCATTGGAGACATATGCTATTCTAAGGCCGCAGTATGACCCTGTAGATTATGCCTGAGATTTCCTACAAATGAGTCATGCAATTCATCATGTTGATGATATTGAAGACTACTAGGCTAATTATAGAGATGACTTAGAGGGAAGGGAGAGGTTCTATGCCAAATTAACTATTGAAAAAGTCAAAAGGTTCAAAGTTAACATTGTTGTCAAGGGACTGGAAGACGATGGCCAACATATGTATGATAATACATATTTGGAGAAAATAAAGACACTTCCTATAAGCTTTGAGACTATGCTAGGAGGGGCCATTAATGACTTGGAAATCCTTATGAGTGGGATTTATAAGAGAATAGACCAATGGGTTGAATGGACTGTAGGTAGAAGGAAGAGATCAGAAAGGAAGCCTCCTACTCAAAGGACCCCAAGAAAAGATACTTTGAGCATTGTAGCATCCTCTTTAGTAATACTCCCAACTGTAGCCAAGGATTCATCTTAGCTAGCCAGAGGAGCTGATGAACCTCCTAAGAAATAAGTTCAACCAGAGAAGACATGTGGAGAAGGCTTGATTCTAGATATCGGGTTGACAAAAGAACCAGTTTCTACAGACTTGGCCAAGCCAATAGAAAAACCCACCCAAGGTGTAGGACTTGAGAAATCAACTAAAGCAATTGTTGTAGATACACAAGTTGGCACTTTGACCCAAGATACTCCAAGACGAGGGTCCCTTGTTGTAGTAGAGGTGCGTGAGGATACCTCAAAAACCTCAACCATAGAATTAGACGAGAGGGTTGAGAAGCAACAAGAAGCTACTCAAGTCATCAGATTGGTCTCCTCTTCTCCAACATCAGTAAATCCAGTCACTTCTAGCCCTAAAGCTACTCCTTCAGTCATCAAGAAGTTGTTCATAGAAGAGTTGGTTTCTACTTCTAAGGTTACCAGTGTTGAGTCATGGATAGAACATACTTTGGATTAGAAAAGGAAGAGAGTAGAGGAAGGAGCTTCCAGCAAAGAAACTCTCTCACGCGCCCTGCATCCCAGCACCACAGTGCGTAAAGAAAAGAAAGTAAAGACAATGTCTACATTGGGTCAAGATCTTGAAATAGGGCATTTCACTATGGAGGTTTCCAAGCCTACTAAGGAGGGAAGAATCAAAGATATGACTTCCTTTGACTTTAATTTATAGTCATTTGACATGGGGCTCACTCGGCATGACATCAAAGTAGACTGGTGGAAGTCTACTAATGTGGTAATAGAAGAAGAGCTCGAGGAGCTCAAAACTGCTAAAGTTAAACTCAAGGTAGAAGTGGATGAGCTGACTAGCTTCATTAGACAACTCATCACTCTGATAACAAGTGTTCCCAGTACTCAAACCACTTTTGATCCCAGCATTGTGGATAATCAAGCTATCATAGTGAAGTTACAAGAAGATAGAAATTTTGGGCAAATTGGCAAGTGATGGATCAAGAGGCTCGAGTCTGAAGGATTAGTGGTCATTGAGAAATTAGGTAATTCTCTCTTAAGGCTAGAAATAGAGAGATAATATTGGAAAGAATTTGAAAATTCTCACAGCAGAGAGGGTAAAATGTTAGGAATGCATAGTGACGCTGCATGTGGAAGTAAAGATGAAGACTAAGGAAGCTCTAAAGGCCAAAATTTTATAGAAAGGAGATGAGCCTTTGATTGAATGGCTTCAGAGTCTAGAATTTAAAATCAAGATGATTATCCAAGCTGAGGTAGAAATCTCTTTCCCCTGATGGATGAGTATCTCTTATGCAGAAATCATTCTCTGAATATGTGCATAAGTGAGTAGAGAAGACTTATCCTCATTTAGATAAAATGCCAGAGCTCCAACAACTAAGCAGGTGTATTTTCAAAGCTACGGAAGAGCTAAAGGACTGGGTGGATGCAATTCAGAGTCTAGCCAAAGAACATTCCATATGGCTCATCTGATATACCAATTTCCATATCAACAGACACAAAGAGCTCATCGAAGTAATTACAGCTATCACCGCCCACAGGGCTAAGTTAGACAAGGGGAAGACAACTTAAGTTCGGATAGATTCCCTCTTGCACCAAATATTGATAATATTTTAACAGATAAACTATTGTTTATCATTTCTGGTTAAGGAAGTTGAAGTGTTTCAGTTTCCTCTTTTTGTAACGGTCCAACTCTGGAACCCTATGTGTATTATTTTCCAAATCAATGAAAAGGTCAGCTAAATTTTGGCATGAAAGATAGCATTTTGCTGAGTCAAATTTGTATGTCTGAATGCCACTTCTTTAACTACTCCACTGCATTGCATTTATCTATCTATTGGATTTGAATATTTCTTTGGAAATAGATTTACAGTTTGTGGTTGAACCAGAATTTTGTATTATGTTTTGATATAGTTAATTAGGGGGAAATCTGGTATTTTTCTTGAATCTAGGAGATATCCATGTGAAATAGATCGATTCATTATCATTTTATCATTAAATATTTAAGTCTTGCATTTGCATTTTCATTATCAGTTATTGCATTACCATTTTTAAGGAGTCATATGATTGATGAAGTCTTGAAATTGGTTAAAGTTAAAATCAGATTTTTCCTACCCGAGCTATTTCTTGTCTAGGTTTAGCTTGGTTTACCACTTCTATTCTTGGGTCAAGAATGTAACCCTATTAGAATAAGAAAGATCAACATTCATTGAAGATAATTTACTTAAGGGAGAAGTACCTTTAAATTCAGAGGGAAATTAGTTGTTTAGTTACAATTTCCCAACTAACTTATTCAATTATTCTTAAATATTTGGGTATTCTAGAGTGAAAGCATAAAAGAACAATCTGTTTACCAACACAAACCAAAGAAGAAACCATACATGGATAAATAGTGTCAAAATTGTAACATGCATGATCATACATCACAAACATGTAGGAAGAACACAAAGCAAATCTGGAAGCCTAAAGGACAAGAAAAGGTAAATCAATCGAGAAGACAAGGTAATGCTTATGCATGGGATTATAACACTTGGATTAGCTATATAATATATAGTAAATATGGACATATAGCAGAAATTTGTATGTGATAATGGAAAACCAAGTCTAGAAATTGGTCAAACTCTGGTATGGCATATTCTTACTATCATAAAGTTGGTCACTTAAGCAGAGACTGTGCAGACCGAATAAATACTTATCGAAATGGAAATACAATCAAAGAAATTATGAGGATCAGAAATCAAATGTTGAGGAGAGCATCAAATGATAATGTAGGACAAAGAACAATAGTCTATGACACCTCATCCAATGGATTAGGTGGCTCCATCATCTCCAACTGAGAAACATGAGAAGGTAAGGAACTATGTTTTGCAAAAGCTATATCTTACATAAGTTCCTATGTTTATTGTAAAAATGCCAAATTAGCATGAATTGAGATGCACTATGGTATTAAATTTTTTATTACTTTGATCTAGTTGAGTTGGTTAATATGTATTGAGTTGGAACTATAAATCGATAAATATGTGAAGAGACAACCAAGTTGCTATGGCAACCAAGCATTTGTTACATTCAATGGGTTGAATTATTGTCAGTGTTAACCAAGCATAATGTTTGTTCGCCGAGTAGTTGGATAAGAGAATTTATTACACTGCCCTAATTCATTTTCTAAAATTATGTGAACTCATTTGTTCACATTGCGATCACAAAAAAAATAGAGAAAAGAGAGAAAATTTGCAGCAGAGCATTTTTTAGCATGCTACAAAGATTCAAGCACATTTCGAGTACAAAGAGGTTATTCATTATGCATTCTTCTACTACCAAGTTATTTGAACATCGTTTGTGCAAGCCCTAAACCAAAATCATGGCATCCGCATCTTGAATCATGAAAGAAAAGATGGAGAAGGATAAAAATATTGTTTTGGTGAAGAACTCCACTTGCACTGAGCCAAACTACAAGATCCATCCATAGGTTGCAGCCCATCCAGACGACAAAGACACATTTTCATCTATCCAACCTAGGGTTTTGTTAGTCCAAGATGTGAGTTCCTACATTCACTACAAAATAGATGAAATCAGGGATTTTGAACTTATATCCACATATCAATCACTATGAATAGAAGGGAAATTGAAAGAAGATCATAAACATTTGGAGGTTAAAGAGTTAACCAATGCCCTAAACTTTATGAATGTATTCAAGATCGAGTGAATTTGCATTTTTCTGAGCCATGTACATGATGGAAAGATATGGCTAGATGAGCCCACAAAGATAAAAAAGGATGTTATTCATGTCGTGACTGGGTATCCTATATGTGATAAATCAAAAACCCTAAGGAACAATTACATTGGTGATCTTGAAATGAGATTCAAAGTTTATTTCATTGGCTACAAGATATTCTAGTCTAGTAGACTGAACAACATTGCTTGCAGAGCTATTGACATAGCATACAAAATTGTAAATAAAGGAGTACAATATGACCTAGCCGAGCTCTTGCAAAGGAAATTTAAAAGAAAAAATGAAGACCATCAGATCAAAAAGATCAAATACATGTAAGTTTGGTTCCCTACTACTTTGCACATTCTTCTACATGTAGAACTTCTTTCCATCCATCCATAAAGAAAATTGGAAGTCTAACCGACCAATTACAATGCAAATCAATGACTTCATTACAAGTCTAGGGAATAACTTTGAACCTATTACGAATGAATGATTTATAAGGTCAAAGAAAAGATGGAAAAGAGATCCATAATACATATGCAATTAGTGGAAAAATACAAAGAGGAAATCTATTTTGGAGTTGACATCTATAGAACTCTAATCAAGGCAGCACAAGCGAGGACAACATGGCTACCTCTGTTAGATTATGAATTAAATATTGATATTGCCTCTAAATCTATTGAAAAGTTTTTGAATGCACCTATTGTTAAACATTCCATGAGATTTGGCACATTTGATGAAGCCCAGACCGGAATCACTATTGGTCTACAAGTTCAAAAGATGGGTAGGAAAAAGAAAGAAATTGTGAATGCTTTGAAGAGAAAATTTGTAATCATGGATGAAGAATTAGAAAAATCTATAGATGAAACTGAGGACTAGACTTCATTCGGTCAAGATGATGAACCTAAACATGATGCTAATGCCACTAAATCCAATGAAACACAAGATAAGGAACCTATGGAAAAAAGGGACAAAAGCTTAAACACTGAGTCTCCACCACAGAACATATCACAATTGGTGATTGTAGATTCACCACCTTTGAAGAAAGGTGAAGCAAACATAACTAGACCCTCACAAAAGTTAACATAAAAAACAAGAAAATAGAAGGGTACTACCAAGAATCAAGCACCAAGATAATCGAAGAGATATGTAAGGAACAAAGATGACAAGGATCATTCTGATGAAAATCCAAATAACTCTCAAGGTTGTACAAAATAAGACAACTCAGAATATTGATGAAATTAGGGAAGAAATCATTACAACTAAATGACTAGGATATCCAAAGATACATGCATATTTTGATCTGACTACCAAGCAAAAGGATAAACTCAAAGAATAAATTATAGGTATGATGATAAATTTTAAACAAGTTGTAGTTGAATTTTCTACTAACCTTCCTTTCAAGTTATATGTTGATATCAGCAAGGTGGTTCTACACACTTCAAACCAAAAAAAAGATGAGAGAAACAAATCTCACTCTTATTAAAGCTAATTACATAATTGAGAAGATAAATGATATAAGGTAGCAGTACACAAAGAAATTTCCTAATAAGCCACAAGCAATGAATATTCTACAAGGAAATTTGAAGGAAGTGGATATTGAGAGCACACAAATATGGAATAAACTACTGAGTCCACCTGAGGAAATCAATGACACCGAGGAAATAAAATACATTGCATTCACAGTCGACACCGAGAAATATCGACTGAGCATAAAACCAATAGTTGTTGATGACGAAGATGTTGACAATGTATTAGCTGGAATTCCTCAACTATTGACTAATATGAGTCACCTAGATATCACAATAAATGTCATCACTGAAGGTGATCCTAATGATAAAGCTAAGGAAGATGATATAGTCAGAGCAACTGAGACCATGAATGAGAAAGACACATCAGAGGTTTCCTGAGAAAATGTACTAGGTCAGTTACATATTTTGGTACAAGAAATTGAAATTGAAATTGAAAGTGAAACAAAACATAAGACACCCGAGAATGCCACTAACAAAAATGAAGATAAGGGTGATAAGAAAGGTAGATAGACCGATCATAGTGGTGGAACAACCCAAGGTCATGCACCAAAAGATACTAGTGATGCAGAAACAAAAGGTGAAGATAATAGATACAACATAGATTATATATTAGATACTTCTACTACATATACAAAATCAGTTACCGAGGCACCTCACCAAGTCATCACACTGAGTACCGATCCAGTAAATCTTGAAACCGAGCATAAGGCTCAATTAGAATTATCTTTATCTCCTTCCTCTAGTGTTCAAGGAAAGAAGAAGAATACGAAGAAGATGAAGAAGAAGAAGAAGAAGAAGAAGAAAGGAAGAAAGGATGCAATAACCTTAGATGAAATCATATAGATTCTAGCATGGGATCCAAGAACACTCGATCTAGAAACATTGAAGAAATATGGTGAATTGTGCACCAGGAAAATAGCATAGGATAAATTAAGGCAAGAACATAAGAATGCACAAGTACTAGAAGCTACCAAGGAGATCCTATAGCGATTTTTTCTTGACTTAGATATCAACGAATAGACCCCCATCATTGATCAACTTGTACTTCTCACCAAGGCCATTAACAAATGTGATGTTGATGTTGAGAAGAAATTGGAAGAAAGAGTAGAAAATAAGATAAAATACAAAGTCAAAGAGAAGATTAGCAAGGCAATGGCAGTCAATAAGGTAACTCTATTTGAATTTGTAAGTGGTTTAGGAACTGTTATATCTAAAGCCATTACAATTCTACAATAGTTATGCACTCTAGATCACTTCACTACCAAGATTAGTGAAAAGATAAAGCAAATAGATCAAGATCTAAAAGATAGTGCAAATAGTATATCAACCGAGAAACATGCATTGTAGATGTATTAAAAAAAAATTCTCCACAACAAGCGGATGAGACTAGACTTCCAGAAAGAAGAGGAGAAAATTAGAGAACAAGTAACTGAGCTATAGGCAATGTTACTACTACATTTGGTGATGATGTGGAAACATGTGACATTGGAAAAGAATTTAGTTTCCACCCCAGAATTGTCAGTAATAGAAAACATATATGATATGCATGCTCAGATCAACCTAGAGCTATTAACCTTAGAGAATTTAAAAGAGGAATAGGAAAAGCTACTAGAAACTCTCAAGAATGCCCATCCTACCATTTTTGACAAACTATGAGGTATATTCCTTTTGTCATTATTTTCAAAAAGGGGGGAAATATATGTATATAAGTATAGTAAAGGGGGATACTATAATCAGGAGGAGTTCATATACATATACCGAGCATGTATAAAGGGGGAGTCACCGTGTATAGTATTTTGCACAGTAATAATTTTTTGACACTAATGCCAAAGGGGGAGAATGATACTCCAATTGAGCATTGAAGTTGTCATTAGTATTCAAGCACTCCATATGGACAATCAGTAATAGAGTCACAAACAAGACAGTCGGTATAGTCACCGAAGTATAGAGTTAACCGAGAGAACTAATCATGCCCAAAAATAACCGAGTGCAATGATACCCAACCAAACATACTTTACCAAGCAGTAGTCTACACCAAGATAAATAGTATAATCGAACAACAATATAACCGAGATACATAAACTACACTAAGTAGTGAAAGACAACATTAACAGAGTGGACCAGAGGCCACATAAAAGTTTGTTATGGCACATTATTCTATGTAAAAACATTTTTTCCAACCTAGATAATAGTTTACAATGATCGAGGAGAGTATTAATTATAGATTTACAACATTAATTGTTTATATCTCCTATGTTTAGATGATCAAGGTAAATCATGTACATCATTTATCTTAGGTTAGGGATGTAATTGTAAAGCCCCAATTAGGTCATAGATTTATATATATATAAATGTATATATGTCAATTTGTAATGTATGTTGATCAAGAAATGATCAAGTATCCACCAAACTATAGACATCAGAGACCAGACAAGGGATTTTAAGGATAGAGACTGTGAGGTCCTGCCCTGACCTGTCCTAGTTTGACTCTTATTTTGGACACTTGACTCATCAGGATGATATTTTGAGTATTTCCATTATGGTTTATGCATGTCATCTTTTGGATCTTATGAGTAGTTGTTACAGGTTTTGTTGATGAGCACAGTTACCGTACTCTTTATATCTATCTACATGCTTATTTTGACACCTTGATTTTCATGATATAGGTAGTTAGCTTTGTTCCGTTATCTTGATATTATATTCATTTCTGAGATCATGGTTTGAGATTTCATGCTAACACTTGCTTCTACAAATATGCAATGCTATATGATATAAATGTATGCACATGTATATTGATGCTATCATTTTATGTTGAAATGTTTATTAATATTAATGATTTTTATAATGTACTGACATCAAGTTTGAGCATGCAGGGATATGGCCATGATTTAATTCGGGGAAACAAGAAAGGACCAAGTGCAATCCGTAAAGCCAAGGTCGACTCTAGTAAGAGAGTGCGACCTCGTTGTATTGTATTTCCTTATGTAAAGTGATGATTGATTATGTATGAGTATTAATGGTCTAAATTGTATTTTGTAAGTGATTTTTATTTTTGTGAAAATGTTTA
>MU224484.1:2693035-2743662 GCA_018584345.1 Thuja plicata
TTTTTTTTTTTTTTTTAACATTGTTTCTATTCAATAAAACAATATTCACAACACCGATTTCTCTCTGTGCTTCGCACAGCCCCACCTTATATATAATATAATACATTATAACTATTCACTGAATAGTTATAATATATTATATTATATAATATATGTTTTATATTATATTCTACACAAAAAAAAAGGACGGCATCATACT
Source organism: Thuja plicata (assembly GCA_018584345.1). Classification (NCBI taxonomy): domain Eukaryota; kingdom Viridiplantae; phylum Streptophyta; class Pinopsida; order Cupressales; family Cupressaceae; genus Thuja; species Thuja plicata. The sequence goes on from MU224484.1 coordinate 2,693,235, forward strand.
GCTACGCGCAGCACAGATCCAACACTATATATAATATATTACATTATAACTATTCACTAAATAGTTATAATATATTATATTATATAACATATATTTTATATTATATTCCAAACAAAAGAAAAGAGGGGCAGCGACATACTGCTATGCGCAGTTCCTCATACCTGCGTTACCCTTTTCCTGGAAACAACTGAACATAAAACAAAATCAGCACTTTGCTAAAATAGAACCGTAACAAGTATTAATGCGTTGATCAAAGCATGCCCGTATACATGAACAGATGTTGCTAAAAGTCAATCGCTGGGTCTCATGCCACAGCTTAAACCCCAAGTCATTTTTCTTCCTTTTTCTTTAAACAAAAACATAAATAAAAGTATAAAACAAGAAGTTCCTTCTGTTGAATGAACTGTTATTTCATCTGCAACCTATAACAAGATCCGAGCCATTGTAGCCATTTAATGGCGATTTTATTTAAGAAAACTAAAGAACTAGTAAAATAAAACTAAAGAAATCGATCTATAATGCAGATCTAGAAATGTTTCATCTTCATTAACTGAAGAGGAGCACTTCTCACTCTCATGACAGCAACCGGGAGAGTTTTAATAACACAGTAGAGACTCTCTTATGGAGAAAAGAGATCTCATATTGTGTATTTCTTCAGCCCTTTTTGATTTGGAACAACTTCCTTCCATACCAGATCTGTGCTTAACAATCTGAGGAGAAACATAGAAGATAATAGCAGTAAGAGAATATTTTAGAAAACAAATGAGTATTCTAGGGTTTCTTCCTCCTTTTATTAAGGCCCCAAACCCTAATTTTGAATTAGGGTTTGGTGGGCTCCTCTTTTATTTATCCCTTTATTATTCATTTCATGTTAATTGCTATTAAAGTAAATTTGAATACTACTTTACTCTGTAATAAGAGAAAATTATAAAGTTAGTATAATTTAATTCTTTTCCCCACCCATTTGAATTTCATCCATTATTTATTAATAGATGTTTTAAAATAAGTTCAGTAATTGATTTGGTTTATTTATTCATATTTAAATTTCTTAGTTAGTAGATTATTCACTTAGACCTATGTTGTAATTTAACGCTTAAATTAATTTTAAACAAATTAATTGTTTTTTGGATAAATCATCGCTTGGGGGATTAATTAAATGTCATTCTACTGGGAATTATTACAATTTCATCTTAGAAGGATTAAGTAAAGTTTACTTATATAAACGGATTAATAAATTCTATCTTAATAAACTAAGTTGTTATGCAATTAAAGTTATGTTTTTTTTTTTTTGTAAGTTGAATTAGTTATAATATTTAATTCAGTTATAAAAAAAAATTTTGTTAGTTGTGTTTTGCTCAGATTATTTTGGGCATTACATTTTGGTATCAGAGCCATGTTCTACTCTAGGAACCTTTTTGGATCCATTCCGTGCTCAAAACTTATCCTTGTTTTCGTCTTTAGTGTAGGATGCCTCCAGTCACACGGAGCACACGCTGACATGGGCGGATACCCAGGGGCGGACGTGTGGCAGTAGGGGGTAATGAGCGAGTAGCTGAGGGGCTAGGTGACGAGCAGGGGCCTCCACCTTCACCGCCACCTAACCCTAATCAGGATATTCTTAATGCCTTACAGAATTTAGCTGGCATTATTATGGATAGATTACCTCCGGGAGGCCAGCAGGCCGAGAACTGGGAGCTGAGTAGGAGTCCCCCTAGTCGAGTAGCAGCTCAGGCAGTTCATGAGCATGAGTCAGTGCACAGGCTAGAGCCACCATAGGTGGTAGAGCTGAGACCATCTCGTAATGTGGGAGATATGATCAGAGAGCTTATCATATTATAGCCGCCACCTTTTTCAGGATCCACGGCAGGATCAGAGGCGGAGGCTTGGCTTTTGAGCCTAGAGCGTTGCTTCGGGTTGCAGCACTATGAGAGCAACCTTAAGGCACGTCTTGCAGTACATATGCTGAGGGATAGCGCTTCCACTTGGTGGAAGCAAGAGGAGGTTAAGTGTCATCTTTCTATGGACACTCTCACTTGGGAGGTTTTCTTGGAGAGATTTCGAGCCCGCTACATGTCAGAGCATTATAGACAGCGTCGTATTGATGAGTTTCATGATCTTCAGCAGAGGAGCATGACAGTAGCCCAGTACGAGAACAAGTTTCTCGAACTCCTTCCTTATGTAGACTACATGCAAGATGAGAAACTTCAGGTCAACCGCTTCATCAAGGGGTTGAATTATGTTATAGATGACAAGGTGCGGTTAATACCTGTTGGTAGTCTTCGTGAGACAGTAGAGAGAGCTTTGGTAGTTGAGGAGATTCATAACAGATCTCATGATGCTCGAAACCAGTCATAGAACCAGAATACCACATCTCAGTTTTCTGGTTACCAGAGGTCCCATTGGAAGGGAAAGCATAAGAACTCTTCTGAAACATCTAGGGGACCTCAACAGTCTCAGCAAAATCAGAAACAGAAATCTTCACAGGGACAGCAAGGCTCTAAGCCCAAACAGTGGCAATCACAGGGATCTCGACGAGATCAGAGGGGTCAGTCCCAGTCATCTAGAGGAGGATTTATTGGTTCCAGTGCTATAGGAGGTTAGTAGCAGTCTAGACCTCAGGGTATACAGTTGCAGACTAGAGGACCATGCTATACATGTGGTGCCATGGGGCATTTAGCTAGAGATTGTCCTTTAGGTCGATCAGCCAGTGGGCAGAGAGCGGCAGCTTCCGAGCCCACTGTTGGTGATATGGGTAGAGCACATAGAGTTTTTGCACCGGTTGATAACCGCCAGGCCAAGCACTAGGCCACCGTCATCGAGACTGCTGGTTCGATTGGAGGTAGTAATGTTTCTATCCTTTTGATTCTGGAGCCACTGACTCTTTTATTTCTCCTTTCGTAGTGGAGCGTTGTAGGCTAGTGGCAGCTAGACAGGATGTTAGTTGGGAGGTTGAGTTAGCCTCAGGTGCTAGGGTATCTATTGATTCCATGGTGAGGGGTTTCCAGTTACAGATCAGAGACTTTACCACTTCTGTGGATCTTCGCGTCACACCTCTTGGATCATATGATGTTGTTCTTGGTATGGATTGGCTTTATTCTCACAAAGCCAAGGTGGATTGTAGATAGAAGACAGTAGAGTGCTTGAATGACGATGGGGTGACCATAGTTATTTCAGGAGTACAGAGACCTATATCCCTCCGCATGATTTCTGCTATGCAGCTTAAGCGGTGTGCGCGGAAGGGATGTCAGTTATTTGCTATCACCATCAGTGATAGAGAGGAGGAGTCAGAAAGGGAAACTTCCCTTAATGACCATCCTATCCTACAGGAGTTTGCAGATGTATTCCCATCATAGTTACCAGGTATGCCGCCTCCTAGAGCAGTGGACCTTCATATTGAGTTAGTTCCCAGAGCAGAGCCTGTTTCTAGAGCTCCCTATAGGATGTCCACACATGAGCTCAATGAGATCGAGATTTAGCTAGAGGAACTCTTAGAGAAAGGGTTCATTCATCCTAGTGTATCTCCATGGGGTGCACCTGTCACCTTCGTTAAGAAGAAGGACGGATCTTTGAGATTGTGTATGGATTATCGTCAGCTAAACAAGTTGACCATCAAGAATCGGTACCCCCTTCCCAGAATTGATGACTTATTTGATCAGCTTCAGGGAGCCCAGTTATTCTCAAAGATAGACTTGAAGTCGGGTTATCACCAGTTGAGGATCGTGGATTGTGACATTCCCAAGACAGCTTTCCGCACACGGTATGGACATTATGAGTTCACAGTGGTACCCTTTGGTCTCACGAATGCTCCAGCTGTATTCATGAGTCTCATGAATGGAGTATTTCGTTCATTTTTAGACAGATTTGTGGTGACATTCCTGGATGATATATTGATATATTCACGTGATGAGTAGGAGCATGAGGATCATTTGAGGCAGGTTTTGCAGTGTTTGAGAGATAATCAGTTATATGGCAGCTTGCCGAAATGTGCATTCTTCATAACAGAGGTTCATTACTTAGGTCATGTGATATCAGGGGATGGGATTTATGTAGACCCATCTAAGATTAGGGCTATTATGGATTGGCCGGCGCCCACTAGTATGACAGAGGTCAGGAGTTTCATGGGCCTTGCAGGCTACTACAGACGATTTGTTGAGGGCTTTTCTAGGGTAACCCATCCCATCACTTCCCTCCAGAGGAAAGGGAAGAAGTTTGAGTGGACAGAGAGGTGCGAGAGAGCTTTCTAGGAGCTCAAGAGGGCACTTACTAGTGCACCTATCTTGGTAGTACCAGACCCTTCAGCAGATTTTGTGGTTTGTACAGATGCATCTTTAGATGGGATTGGGGCTGTACTGATGCAGAGTGGACGAGTTATTGCCTACGAGTCCAGAAAGCTCAAGACTCATGAGCTTAATTACCCCACCCACGACCTTGAGCTAGCAGCGGTGGTACATGCTTTGACTAGATGGTGGAACTTCTTATTGGGCCACAGATTTGAGCTTCATTCAGATCACCAGAGTCTTCAGTATATATTCACATAGTCGAACCTCAATGCTAGACAGAAGAGATGGATGGAGTTTCTATGCGAGTATGACTTTGACGTTCACTACATCAAGGGGAAAGAAAATGTTGTAGCAGATGCCTTGAGTAGGAGACGTCATGTGCTCTCAGCTATGACTACTACTACAGACTTGAGAGGGCGCATTCTTCAGCATTTACAGAATGATGCTTTCTATGCAGAGGTTAGACAGTTGGTCAGGATCAGAGACCCCTTGAGGGGAAGTTCACAGATTACACACTTGAGTCTGATGGTCTTCTTCATCATAGAGGACGTATTTATGTACCTTCTTCCGGTGAGTTGCGTGATTTCATCATTCTTGAGGCTCACAGAGCTCCATATGCAGCGCACCCTGGAGTTAAGAAGCTACATGCAGATTTGAGACAGCTTTACCATTGGCCGGGTTTGAGGACACATATAGTAGAGATAGTAGCTAGATGTTTAGAGTGTCAGCGAGTTAAGGTTGAACATCATCATCTAGGTGGACTTCTTCAGTCTCATGAGATTTTGGTATGGAAGTGGGACATCATTTCTATGGATTTCATAGTTGGTCTTCCCATGTCATCGCGTCGCCATGATGCCATTATGGTGACGGTGGATAGATTGACTAAAGTAGCCCACTTCTCACCCATACGTATGACATTTACAGCACCTGCAGTAGCACAGGTATTTTTGAGAGATATTGTTAGACTTCATGCTATTCCACACACGATCATATCAGACAGAGACTCACTCTTCACTTCATCTTTTTGGAGAGAGCTTCAGTCCGCTTTGGGAACCAGGCTCAATTTTAGTACAACATACCACCCAGAGATAGATGGTCAGACTGAGAGGGTTAATCAGGTATTAGAGGATATGCTACGCATGTATGTGATGGATCACCAGGTTAGATGGGAGGAGTACCTACATTTAGCAGAGTTTGCCTATAATAATGGGCACCATTCATCTTTGGGTATGTCTCCATATCAGGCATTGTATGGTAGATCTTGCAGGACTCCTTTGAGCTGGGATAGGATTGAGGACAGAGTATCCATTGGTCCAGAGTTGGTCAGATAGATGGAGCAGCAAGTAGTTATGATCAGGCAGCGTCTTAGAGAGGCCCAGGATCAACAGAAGAAGTATGCGGATGCTGGGAGGGTTGACAGAGAGTATATGGTTGGAGATAGAGTATTTTTGAGAGTGAGGCCACATAAGAGCCCAATCCATTTTGGAAAGGGTTCTAAGCTGGCCCCTCATTTTTTCAGGCCTTTTGAGATTTTGGAGAGGATAGGCCCAGTAGCATATCGTTTAGCCTTGCCACCTAGCCTGTCGCGCATCCACGATGTCTTTCACGTATCTGTTTTGCGGAGATATATATATGATGAGACTCATATCATTGATTGGGATGCCTTACATGTGGATTCGGATGGACAGCTGGCTTTGGAGCCAATACGCATTCTGGCACGCAGGACCATAGCTCTACGAGGACGAGAGCTGGACCAAGTTAGGGCCCAGTGGGATTGTTACGATGAGGTCGCTGCTTCTTGGGAGGACACAGCACAGATGAGAGACCAGTACCCCTACCTTTTTGATGAACTCCAGGAGGAAGTTCATGCCTAGGGGGCGAGGATGTGAGGTCCTGCCCTGACCTGTCCTAGTTTGACTCTTATTTTGGACACTTGACTCATCAGGATGATATTTTGAGTATTGCCATTATGGTTTATGCATGTCGTCTTTTGGATCTTATGAGTATTTGTTACAGGTTTTGTTGATGAGCACAGTTACCGTACTCTTTATATCTATATACATGCTTATTTTGACACCTTGATTTTCATGATATACGTAGTTAGCTTTGTTCCGTTATCTTGATATTATATTCATTTATGAGATCATGGTTCAAGATTTGATGCTAACACTTGCTTCTGCAAATATGCAATGCTATATGATATAAATGTATGCACATGTATATTGACGCTATCATTTTATGTTGAAATGTTTATTAATATTAATGATTTTTATAATGTACTGACATCAAGTTTGAGCATGCAGGGATATGGCCATGATTTAATTCAGGGAAACAAGATAGGACCAAGTGCAATCCGTAAAGCCAAGGTCAACTCTAGTAAGAGAGTGCGACCTCGTTGTATTGTATTTCCTTATGTAAAGTGATGATTGATTATGTATGAGTATTAATGGTCTAAATTGTATTTTGTAAGTGATTTTTATTTTTGTGAAAATGTTTAATTGTCTTGCATATAAGCATGCCACCTAGGTTGTGATGTGTCTTCTATTGGTGATGTGTCATTTGACACTTTTGTTGTAGTGGCATGTGATGTGGACTTTGGACCCCACCTCCTTCTTGGTAATCTTGTACATTTCCCCAAACCTATAGGTGGCATATGAGACCAAAGAAACCTTGATAAACAAACCCCATTTTCGGATGCATAAATTTTTGGTTATTTTAAGGAGCTTTGGGTAGTCCTAGGACATAGTTTGTTGCAAATTTGAGTACCCCAAGGTTAGGACTTTGGTTGGGGGGCTCAATTTCTGCATTTTCACCTTCCTAGGTGACCTTTTAATCCCCCCATTTATGTCATTTTTCTGATGCACGAAAATTGGAGATCTTTCCTTAGCTGTCCACCAATTTGGTAATTTTGTAATTGATTTCCTTAACATGTGGAAGGGTAGGTGTCATCTTGGATATAACCTAGAAACCTAACTAATTTGGGGAATGGTTTTTAAGTAGGAAGAAAATCTGGTTTTGGGGGGGGTTGAAAATTAAGTAAGGAAAATTGCAGAAAAGAGTTGGAAGGACCTGGTCTTAGGATTGTTAACCAGCAAGCTTTGGAGGGAACAAATTCAACTTGAACATCAATTCAGTCACCTGTTTCGAAGGAGGTTGGTGGTGTCAAACTTGTTCATTTTATGTTATTTACTGTTTCAGTATGATGTTATCCTCTGTTGTATATGATGTTGTTCTCTGTTTGAACATTATGTGAATTATAAAGAAAGGTTTTATTTCTTTGCCATGAGTGAAGTGTGAAATTGGTCCATTTTTATTGTTTAAAATCTGAGTTTGAGTTTAGTGTTTCCTCTATTTTTTTGCTTGCCATGATTTGTTTAAGGGTGTGCAAGTTCAATCCTCATCCTTGGGAGGAAAGCAGGAGAACTTGGGGTGAAGGGCATAAAGTTGGGATTTCTTTTGTTGAGTGCATAGCTGTATGGGCAGCTATGATAACCAGTTTATGTTGGGGGTCATAAGGTGAAATTTTGGGGGCCATAAGGAGTGTTGTTTGGCTCTTAGTATTGAGCTGTTATTGGGGTCTTAAAAGGGAATTGTGAAAATTGCATACTTGCTGTTGTCATTACATAAGTCTGGTGACTCCAAATTTAATTCCACCTTCACCCATCATTTGGATTCTATAATGACTTCTTTGTTTAAAGCCTGGAAAGGGAGTAATGTGATTTGTGTGTGTTGAAATCTATTTTATGTTTGCTATGCCTGTATGTTACCCTGTCCTATTCTTGTTTCCCCTAGCTCGGGGGTGGCCATGTAATGGCCTTGGCTGGGAGGAGAGCTCCATGGTCATGTGGAGAAAGCATGTTTTGTGCAGGTTTGGAGTTTGGCTTTAAAGGTGCAGTCCAGAATTGAAGAATTGAGAAGTCTTCTAAATTTATGTTCCTGTTATTCCTTGATTAGTATTAAGAATCCTACATCTAGTACTTAAATCTTAAGTCTGATTTGTACAGTGAATAATAGATTGTTACATGAACAAATAAAAGAAGTTTTCAAAATTCTATTATTTTAGTTGTCACATGAACAAACACTAGATGATTTCAGTTTCTGTAATATTTATTCTAAAGAAGTGAATAAGACTGTTTTGTAAAACCCTGTTAAACATTGTCCAGCTCTATACCCATTATATTTATTAAGATTTCTTCCAGACTTAAGCTATAGAATGTTGTATTAAGATTAAGCTTCCAACATGACTGAAAACACTTTTATTTCCTTCAAATATTCTGTTTGATTGAAGTGTATGGTTCCATTTCTTTAATGGATAAAGCAAATTTACATATTTGTTTCTCTTACATTGAAAAGGAAGATAAATGTAAATATTACTGTAGTATTGATTCATTCTTAAATGAAAGAACAGATTTAGAAGAAGTTCCGTTACATTGCAAATGAACATGGATATCAACCAAACTGCTCATTTTCTTATAGTAGTTTATTTATGTCTGTAAAGGTTAAGTATTAGTGGAATTACATTGATGAAATTCAAAACTAGAAATTTGAGTTATAAACCAATACAAGGATACAATCTGTACAAGAGTTTGGCCAATATAATACATGTTTGGAACTAAATAAAATTTATAAAACAAATTTCTTCCAATGGATATTTCATTTCGTGGATATAGACCCCAGCCACCGGCATATAACAGAGATTCGAAATTAGAACAGTAAACTATAGTAGTTCTAATCAAAACATCAAATACACAGTATATATATATGCTTCCTTTTATAAACTAAATTCTTTAACCTTTCCTAACTAGTTAAATTTTCTAATGTTGAGACTTTATATAAATTTTAGGCATATTACTTTATATAATGTAAATCAGTACCTATTATTTTAAATATCTTCTCATTTACAATTATGTCAATCTAAAGCATAAAATGAATATTAAATAATATATTATATTATATACTATTCATCCGAGGGATGAATAGAATATAATATACTATATTATATTATTGTTATATTTCAATCAAAAATAACATGCGATAATCCTTTTCAAACTGTGAATCGAACCTCATGTTTGAAATATCAAATAGTATATTATATTATATACTATACATTCCAAAGAATGTATATACTATACTATACTATACTATATATGTTTATTGCGTTGAAGTGGCGTGGCTTTGTATACTGTCTAACCCCCTTTGTTTTTGTGCAGCATATGTATTGACTGTTGTTTTTTTTTTTTTTTTTTTAACATTGTTTCTATTCAATAAAACAATATTCACAACACCGATTTCTCTCTGTGCTTCGCACAGCCCCACCTTATATATAATATAATACATTATAACTATTCACTGAATAGTTATAATATATTATATTATATAATATATGTTTTATATTATATTCTACACAAAAAAAAAGGACGGCATCATACTGCTACGCGCAGCACAGATCCAACACTATATATAATATATTACATTATAACTATTCACTAAATAGTTATAATATATTATATTATATAACATATATTTTATATTATATTCCAAACAAAAGAAAAGAGGGGCAGCGACATACTGCTATGCGCAGTTCCTCATACCTGCGTTACCCTTTTCCTGGAAACAACTGAACATAAAACAAAATCAGCACTTTGCTAAAACAGAACCGTAACAAGTATTAATGCGCTGATCAAAGCATGCCCGTATACATGAACAGATGTTGCTAAAATTCAATCGCTGGGTCTCATGCCGCAGCTTAAACCCCAAGTCATTTTTCTTCCTTTTTCTTTAAACAAAAACATAAATAAAAGTATAAAACAAGCAGTTCCTTCTGTTGAATGAACTGTTATTTCATCTGCAACCTATAACAAGATCCGAGCCACTATAGCCATTTAATGGCGATTTTATTGAAGAAAACTAAAGAACCAGTAAAATAAAACTAAAGAAATCGATCTATAATGCAGATCTAGAAATGTTTCATCTTCATTAACTGAAGAGGAGCACTTCTCACTCTCATGACAGCAACCGGGAGATTTTTAATAACACAGTAGAGACTCTCTTTTGGAGAAAAGAGATCTCATATTGTGTATTTCTTCAGCCCTTTTTGATTTGGAACAACTTCCTTCCATACCAGATCTGTGCTTAACAATCTGAGGAGAAACATAGAAGATAATAGCAGTAAGAGAAGATTTTAGAAAACAAATGAGTATTCTAGGGTTTCTTCCTCCTTTTATTAAGGCCCCAAACCCTAATTTTGAATTAGGGTTTGGTGGGCTCCTCTTTTATTTATCCCTTTATTAATCATTTCATGTTAATTGCTATTAAAGTAAATTTGAATACTACTTTACTTTGTAATAAGAGAAAATTATAAAGTTAGTATAATTTAATTCTTTTCCCCACCCATTTGAATTTCATCCATTATTTATTAATAGATGTTTTAAAATAATTTCAGTAATTGATTTGGTTTATTTATTCATATTTAAATTTCTTAGTTAGTAGATTATTCACTTAGACCTATGTTGTAATTTAACGCTTAAATTAATTTTAAACAAATTAATTGTGTTTTGGATAAATCATCGCTTGGGGGATTAATTAAATGTCATTCTACTTAGAATTATTACAATTTCATCTTAGAAGGATTAAGTAAAGTTTACTTATATAAACGGATTAATAAATTCTATTTTAATAAACTAAGTTGTTATGCAATTAAAGTTATGTTTTTTTTTTTTGTAAGTTGAATTAGTTATAATATTTAATTCAGTTATAAAAAAATTTTTTGTTAGTTGTGTTTTGCTCAAATTATTTTGGGCATTACAGAGACTACATTGCAGCAATCATTTTTCAGAACAAAGGCAAGGCTACCGAGAAGAATAGAGCAGAAGGTATTATCATTCACATTGAGGTGATATGTTTTGTATATACTTAGTGGATCTGTATCAGAAATATTGAGATTGTATATGTTTCAAATCAAATTTTTGTTACTCTCTAACAATTCTAATAAACCCCTAAATCTCTTAACAAAGCAGACTTAAATATCTTTTTGTAAATCTCTTAACTAAGTGCACACATACTTTTTGTTGCAAAATGCTCTCACGAGGTAGATCTAATTGATCTCATTGTTACTCCTAATAGGGTAAGATCATGAGAAGTGATAATTCTTTGTAAGCTTTAACATGCTAATTTATTTACTGCAGTAGTGAAGTTGTGGGTCTCATCCCCACTGCAGTTTTTACCTTCTAACAGGGGTCTTCTACGATACAAAAATACTAGTGTCATGAGTACTTAATTTCATGTATGTGTATTTTTTTACTTTACACACATTTACATTTCATCAGTGATGGGTGCCAGCAAGAAGTTGAGTCCACTTTTTGGCCAAAAAGGGGAATAATTTTTCCTGTTTTTTCAAATTCATCCTATTTGACCTTAAGATTTGAGGCACTTTGAAATGGAATCTTCCAAAATGTCACTTATATATAATTTTAGTATTCGAATTCTACTTTCCAAATATGTGATTTTTTAAAATACCCAGATGATAAATTTCAAATTTCAATAGGGATTACTAAAAGCCTCATTTTTAAAGTCACTCTTTCTGGACTATACCATGTGTGTGTACGGCAAGCAAAATCATACTCAAATGAAAATATTTATCTAAACCCTTTTATTAAATGGTAAATAACACATTTAAGATTGATGAGAATATTTTTCCATATTTTTATCTTAAATATTTTTTTTTATTAATTATGTATTAGGCTCAATTGTTGTTTATAAAACCTCTTGTGTACGGCAAGCATAATTTGCCCTAAACATATTATTTTTTAATAATTTTTTTTTTTTTAAGTGTTTGGAATTATGTGTAGTTTTATGTCATATAGTTTATTTTTTAATAAATTTTAAAATTAAAAAGATATTAAAATTACAAAAAAACTTGTATTCTCTTTTCTATAGACCCGTTTTAGTACAAAATGGTTGAAAAATTAAAATATTAATAAAACTAACTAAAACATTACATATTATGAATCTGCACTATTTGATCTATACTGGGTTTTTTTTTCATCAAACAATTCCTTAGAAAACCCAATCCAATTTGTGGCCAAAGTGAGTTTCTTGTCTGCAGATGGAAATGGCCTTCAACATTCAGGTCAAACCAAATCCAAAGCCAAGGATCGATTGACCAAGCCTTTCCCAAAGCTAAACCCAAACCACTATTGGTGAGGAAAATTTCAATTTTCAAAAATGAGGTGACGTTACGAAATGGGGTGACATTTTAAAAATGAAACGTCACCCCATTTCATACCGTCACCCCATTTCAATTTATAGTCATTGGAAATTGGTTTGAAACAAAATAGGGTGACGTTATGAAATAGTGTAACGTTTCATTTTTGGAATGTCACCATGTTTCATAATGTCACCCCATTTCATATTTGACCATTTTAAAAAAAAATTCTATGTTGTTTTACTACATCAACAATTTTTTACTTGAAGTATGGTCGACAGTGATTGATTCCGCAAGTTTTGGACATTTTTTGTATTTTTTATTTACTATTCTATTCTTCATTTGAAAGCATCAATGATTGGGAGCATATTGAACATTTTTTTTTTCAGGTTTTAACTATTGAAGACACTCATGTGTTTGATTTCAATTACTAATCATGGGATGTAAACAACGTTAGAAGAGGAAACAAAGGATGGTTATGACTCATGAGGAAATTCAAGTGGAGAAAGAGAAAGAGGCTAAACATCAAAGAGATAGAGGAATGAGGATGAATAAAATAAATAGTAATGAAGCTTCAGGATCCACAACAATTGAAGAGTCAAATATTAAAGATACCATGGGGGATACAATGGATGAAGAAGATGCAAAGATGAAAGAGGTGAATACAAGCATGTCATTGAATGCACCTTGTAGTGATGTTCTAGGTATGTCTTTGAATTCACCTTTGAATGATACTCAACCTATGATTATAGATGATGATCTTTATAGAGACTTATTACTTGCATATTCTAGAGATGAAATTGAATTAATGAGGCCTAATCATGTTTTTCAACTTCGATAATTTGAAAATGAAAACCCCCTATTGTTGTTGAAAATGAAGAGCCTTTTGTTGTTGTGAATTAAAATTCCCCTAATGTTGTTGAAAATCAAAATCATTTTGTTGATGCAAATGAAAATCATCCTAATGTCATTGAAAATCAAAATCCTTTTGTTGATGCAAATGAAAATCCTCCCAATGTTGATGCAAATGAAAATCCCCCTAATGTTGATGCAAAGAGTAATGAAATTCCTTTCCTAAATGAAAATGAAAAATACTTTTTACATATTGAAAGTAATATTTTGAATTGTCTTCCTAGTAAGCTTTCTTCGAGGCAAATAGGAAAATATGCTAATAATATATACAAAAAAATTTTCTATAAAAAAAAAATTAACATTTCAATGTCAACTTGTGATTCAATTGATGAGAATGTGGAAAATGAGAAAAGTAATGGAAAGAATAGGCATTAAAGTGAAAAAAAATATATGAAATATTCATCTATTAAACGTGCTATATCTGCTATTTCTAGTGTCATTCGATCTATTGGAAAAATGAGTCGATCAAAAGATAGGAATGCAGCACGATGAGACATAACAACTACTATAGTCAATAAAAACACTTTGGCTAAAAAATGGTTAAAAATTTTATTGGAATTTTAAACATGCATCCTAAAAAATTGGTAAGATAAGAATGAGAAGATCAATTATTTAAAATTACGAATATTGGAGATTTAGTGGTAGAATCCCACGATTTGACATGAAATTGAGTCCTGAAATCAAATCACTGCTTGAAAAGTATTGGCATGATAATACAAGGGTTTCATCTAATGCGAGAGATGTTTTGAAATTAAGAGTGGGGAGTAAAATTCATGATCCTCATCCAAAACACCTATTAGACACAATACAAACTAAATTTTATAATAAATTGTTAGATGAGGTCATGTTACCTGGGCAAATTACTCTTAGTCAAAGATCATTTGAAAAATGCAAGCCTTGGTATGTGAAAATCAATAAGAAATGAATATCTTGTTGTTGCAAAACACATGTTCAATTTCGATATCACTATGATATTTTTCGATATATATGGTGTAGTTTACATGCTAACAAGATTACATAGAATTGTGACATTAATATACCACCTGAGATAATCAAGGAGTTTGTAGCAAGTTTTTTTTATGAAAGATCAAATGGGGAAATATTTTTCTTAAGTTCATGTATTTCTGGACAATGCACTAGTTGTGGAAATTTTTCATTAATAGGACATTGCATGCATGAAATTGGTGAAAATAATTTTGGACAACAATTACTGGATGTTAAAAAAAAATTGAATATTGAGTATCCTTTAAAAAATGGAAAAATTGGAAAGAGATGCGAATTAATGATAGAAAAACTTAGTGTACCTGCATTCATTTTAGAATTCAAGAGTAAGATTGTTCCAAAATATGTGAAATAATCTCAATATGTTGGATGAATCAATGGTCAATTCTTCACATGTAGAAATACATTTCCAATTGGTACTATACTATCAGTGGTCGACTTTGCAGAAAACTATACTCTTGCTCTATAAGAGGAAACTCAAGACCAATACTACAATTCAATGCAAGTGTATATGTTTGTTCATATTGTTTATAGACATGCACATGATAGTACAGAGGGTGATAGAAAAATCATGAGGGAGTATTATTTCTATTTAAGTGATAATCGGATGCACTCGCCAAAGTTTGTTCAACATTGTTTTGACAAATTTTATATTAATTTAAGAGAATAATAAATCCACATGAGAGAACATCTCATATGGTCTGATAATTGTACGGGTCAATTTAAGAATGCTTGAATGTTTTATTGGCTTAGTAGTGATCACAAGGAAACCAATATACCACATATGTGGTTTTTTTTTGAAGCTAGACATGGTAAAGGAGAACACGATGTAGATGGTGCATGTGTGAAGAGATTTTTGGCTAGAGAGAAATTAAAATTAGAGGATGTAACTAAATTTAAAGATGCACATGCTATTGTGGATTGGTGCAATTCAAGATTATCTGTAGCATCAAATGAGAACCGTACAATTAAATGATTTGTTTCATTAATTGAATAAAATGACATTCCACGTAAACTTGATTGTCAGAAAATTAATGGATCATCATCATGGAATTCATTTAAAATTTTATATGCAATCACATGGACTTTGTGGACAAGGTAGCTTGCATACTTTTATCAATTTTGTATTTTAAGTGATTGGAATTCTTGCAAGAATAAATAATGGGTCGAATAGTGGAAGCAAAGATCGCTAACACCTGATCAAACATATGAGAAAAATGAAACAACACTTGAAGACAATGATCACATATTTGCATCAGAGGACTACGATCATCTTTCAGATCTTGTACAACAAGGTAATTGTATTTTATATATTAATCTATATTTAAATTCAAATATTGGTACAAGTTTTTTTTTGCAATTTAAATATTGTCAATTTATATTTCAATTTGCAAGACATGTGTATGTTGTTGTTTCACCTGAGAATAATGAAAAGGAAACAAAGTATTGGTTGGCTAGATGTGTTGATACCAAAAATAAGTTAGTACAACCTAGAGAAGTTGATGATGGCTTTCATTATCCTACAGGTTGAGTGGTGGTTGTTGGCACCTGGTTACAAAAATGCCTACCAAGGAAAAATGGTTTTCCTGCATTGAAAGACTATGAAAAACATAAGAAGATTATACACTACTCACATTTGCTTTTGGAAACTAATATAAAGCTATCGAGGTTTCATGGGAGATCATTTAAGAAGACTTGTGGTTGATTTTTATGGAAGAACATGAGATGGTTATAGATGCACTACAAAAAAGAGAGTATGCAGATGGTACAATGGAATACGTATATTCAGGTATTTAGATATATGCGTACTTCTAGAATTTCTAATAACTTCATATATAATTTATTTCATTTTTATGCTAACTTCATGTATAATATATTATGTATGCATTGCAGAAAAATGAGGCTTGTATTTTTTAAAATTTTTGATAACTTGACATATATTTTGTCTATTTAAATAATTGCATTATCATACCCATAATGCATCCCCTTAAGACATCCCCTTAAGATCTCCCCTTAAGTAAACCCAATTTTTGGACCCCTTAAGATATCCCCTTAAGACTTCCCCTTAAGATATCCCCTTAAGACTTCCCCTTAAGACGTCCCCTTAAGACTTCCCCTTAAGAAATCCTCTTAACTCAACCCATTTTTTTGCTCCCCTTAAGGTATCCCCTTAATATATCCCATTAATAATTCTCCTTAATATAACCCCTTAAGATGTCCCCTTAAGACTTCCCCTTAAGATATCCTTGCAAGCCATCATCCTATCTATCCCCTTAAGCACATGATCTTGATTTCATAATTACATTTTCTAAAATATTGTAGTTACTTATTAAATTTTTTACCTAATATTGCATGTTGCTAGTTGAATTTTGCTTCAGGTACATAGCCACACCATTTAGTTTGAAGAACTTATAATGAACGTTATTTTTATATATGGCAAGTATGATGGTATTACATTTACATACTCACAAACATTACTTTTTAGTTGAATTTTTCTTTGTATTTAAGTTTATTAATTTTTTTCCCTATTATTACATGTTGCTAGTTGAATTTTGCTTTAGGTCCATAGCGACACCATTTTGTGTGAAGAAATTATAATGAATGTTATTTTTAAATATGGTAAGTATGATGGTATTACATTTACATACTCACAAACATTAATTTGTAGTTGAATTTTGCTTCATATTTACTATGTTCAAAAAAATTTAGTTAAGTTTATTAAATTTTATTCCTATTATTGCATGTTGCTAGTTGAATTTTTCTTCAGGTCCATAGCGACACCATTTTTTTTGAAGAAATTTTAATGAACATTTTTTTTAATTATGGTAAGTATGATGTTATTACATTTACATACTCATAAACATTAATTTGTAGTTGAAGTTTGCTTCGTATTTACTATATTCACAAAATTTAAGTTAAGTTTATTAATTTTTTTTCCTATTTTGCTTTAGGTCCATAGAGACACCATTTTATTTGAAGAACTTTTAATGAACATTGTTTATAAATACATGGTAAGTATGCTGGTATTACATCTGTACTCACAAACATTAATTTGTACATGCTTTTGGCTTCATATTTACTATGTCCACATAATTTTAGTTACTTATTAAATATTTTTCTATTGTTGTAGGTTGCTAGTTCAATTTTAGTTTAGGTCTATAATGACGTCATTTTGTTGATGACCTGAATCTTTTTTTATTATTGCATAGACCTATATTGTTATATTATTAAAAGTACCAAGGACATGTTCATTCATTCTATCTTGAAAATCAAGAAGCTTTTAATTTTAACATTGTATTATATCTTGATCTTTATTTTATTTTCTTTTAATCTCCAAATTGTGTACAATAGATATATACATAAATTGTCCATCAAATAAAGCATGTAAATAAAACCCATGTAAATATCAAGTGTCCATAACATAAAATATCAAGTGTCTAGTATCAAGTGTTCGTAACATAAAACATAAAGTGTATATAATATAAAATATCAAGTGTCCATAACATAAAATATCAAGTGTCCTAGTATCAAGTGTATATAATATAAAATATGCATGAAATCAAGCATCCCTGAAGTCCAATGTCCTCTTCAGTCCATGTGAATCAAGACCATGTGAATGACTCCGTTAAAAAAGCACCATAGTTTAAAAATTTAATGGCTCTAATATATATACGTGAATTCAATGTTTAAACTACTCAAAATTATCTTAAAAAATAACTTTAATAACATTTATAAAAATTAACTCTTGAGAAGAGCTTATTACCATGTCATTTTGTGTGTCTCCTCTAATTTCCTGGTGGACATCATGACCTATCTCATGGTGTTGTCCCTCTTGGGACTCTATCTGCATGAAATGATCAACACCAATACTATAAAAAAATGATTTTGAATATTTTAATACAATTTATATAAAATTGAGAAGAACCATATAAAATTACCACCTGGACATCCATTTCTTGTCTTGGTCCCTCTTGGGACTCAATCTGTGTGTTATCACCAGCAGCGACCTACATATACAAAGATTCACAAATTTTATTATGTAGGAAATTGCACTAATTTGTACTAAGGGGTTAAATTGTGCTTTAATAAATGAAAATTCATTCATAAATTTTGAATTTAAATATTAAAAAATATTATTGATACTAAATTATCTCTGGTGACTCGACATCCAGTACAAAGGGTAGTGGTGGACCACCGGGCATAGTGTGTCTCAGGAGATCATGACCCCCCTATTTTACAACACAATTTTTTTTAGTTCAATGTATGGGTTTAAAACTTAATTGAAGGAAAAATTAAAAATTTACTTCACTAATCTCTTGATTTCTCTAATTATACCCGATGAGATGTGCCAACAGGTGTTGAGGAAACAATTATCCCATCTAGTGTTGAGCTCAATGACTCTTCACCCATAGTCTGTTCACAAGCACATACATACATGTATTTTCAATAAATTAAATTCAAATTGCACATGATCTAAAAAATAAAAAGTGTACATGTGTTCAAATTAAATTAAAAATAAGTATAGGTGAGAACGTATATGTACCTATAGATCTTGTTGATTAAGATGATGTTCTCTAGCAGTGAGCATGTCCACATATGATCCAAACTGATCTGATGCTCCATGTGCTGAAGAAGTAGCCTATCCCTCCTCAGGCATAGGACCATAACACATCTCATTGCAATTTGTGTAGAGATGAGGCTCTGCTATAGGAATTGCAATCTATTTGGTCTGCTCCTTGAGGCTAGTAGTCAACTGGCTCAATGATCCAAGTGTTGAGACCATGGACTGATGATAAAATAGAACAGGTAATATAGGGGTGGGAGGATCCAAAAGAGGTGCGGGTGGCACGGATCTACTAGGGTCAATCCTATCCCCTTGAATATTTTGAGGCATGCCAAGACCAATGCCCTAGAAATATCTAATATCAAAGTAGTTGGTTTTTCTACCCAACACAAACTCAACATATAATTTTTTCAAAAAATAAAATGGCACTTCTTGGTTTGCATGGGGGGGTGATCAAAACACATCCACCAATGACTCCAAAAATTGTTGATCATTCTGTCATTTCTACACCACCTCATGGATATGTGTTTTTAATTATGGATGGGATTATGTGTTTTTGGGTCAATGAAATAAGGAGCAATTGTGTCGTTTGTGATTTTTAACTCATTGATTTGTTGGTAGGAGAGACCATCCACATAATATTGCCTCAACTCCTCTCTCCAAGCATTATGCCCATTAAGATCCCCATCAATGGATCTCATAGAATCTACAATGTGTTTCATTGTAGCAATGTATCGGTGCACATGTGGGGGAACAAATGGTTGGTTTCTGAGAGAATCAACATGTCCAACAATAGAATTTACTTTCTCATCAACTAATTATTTGAAGCATTCTAAATCATTGGGATTGGGTTGTGGTGGAGGAGGAGGAGGAGGTGGGGTGGGGGTGGGGGTGGGGGTGGAGGTGGAGGATCTGGACCATGATTAATCAAATCATCAATATTAAATTCATCCATGATGATGTGCACAAAATATATCATGCGCATATAATTGAAATATTTAAATTTCTAACATATAACGACCATAATTATAAACAATAAATAATAAGATCATAATTGTAATAAAATATACTCTATCAAACTCATATTTAACTATTTCACATATTAGATTGAAAACATCATTGCATTAATGCACAATAATAATTACATACATTATCCATCTAAACAATGCATCCATCTAAACATCCATACATAAATATCTAAGAAACACCACACATGAATCCATCTACATCATGTATATCCAGTACATTTGCATAAATTAGGGCCATCACATTAATAATTAACATCTTTACATTAATGCATGATACTAATTACATACATTAACCATCTAAAAAATGCATCCATCTAAACAATGCATCCATCTAAACATCCATACATAAATATCTAAGAAACATTACAAATGCATCCATCTACATCATGTATGTCTGTATATGTTAAATGTGGCCTTTTTATTCAACCATACACTTCAACATAGTCCTTATTCATCAGCCACATGCAAAAGTGAATATGATTTATTCATCCTGCATGCTTTTATGATTGGACATGTTGTCTTCTATCTAGACGGGGTTTTGAATGGCTTTCAGAACTAGAATCTCACAACCTAGACCAATCCAAGAACGAAGGATTTTTCTCCATGAATGCAATGAAAGATTAATCTAAGAACATGAAAGATGCAAGATTAATCTAAATGAAATTAAACTAAGACATGATAAGAAATATGAGATTAATCTAAGAAAATGAAGCTATTCTATTCCAAAATGAGCTTAATTGAAATGAGATGATGAATTCTAAAATGTAGTAGCAATTCTCTATTCTAACAATGCATATTTTCTAGGGGGGCATTTGTATGAGAAATGGGAGCTCTTTTATAGACTGATAGTCTGCTTAGAATAGAAAGTTTCCTTTTTGAAATAAAATAGATAGAAAAGCCAGTTCAAATTAGCAAGGTTTCTTTAAAAGAAAACAATGAACTATTTTCTCTTTGTTTTTATCTATTTTCTTTTTTGTTTCAACTGTTTTCTTTTCTCTTTTAAAGCACAGTTAATTCAAAGTTTCCCTTTCTGAACTGAAGAGAAGATTTTTGAGAGAATATTTAGTTAATTAAATAGAATATGACCTCATACATGTGTTTTTCTCAATTATTTGAATAATTAAATTCAATTATTGAAATGAGGATATTTATTTAATAATTAAATATTATTTAATTCCTTTTTATGTGTTTTAGCTAAAAGGGGTGAATTTAATTTAATTATAGTGCTAGGACTTTATAATTAAATTAATTCAATCATAAGGTTTTTTTAGCTAATTGATTGATATTTAGGAATTAAATATAATGTATGATTAATGTAGATTTAGGATTTTCTGCATTTGACACTTAGGTCGAGTAGAGTTAGTCAAAACTCAGAATTTCCTAGTACAATAGGACTTTGATGATTCAGAAGAATGAAAGAAACAAAAAAATTGGTTAGGGTTGCAAGATGCCAATTTTGGGGTGTTCCATTTTTCCCCTCTTTGAATTGATGTGCGAGTAGCGCATTAATTCAAAGAATATTCTGATGCCTAAAGCATGGAAGAATAGATTTTGAAAATTGATGATACAAAGATCTATTGATGAAGATTTCATAACCATCTCCAGGACAGAGCTTAACTCTCTGAAGTCTAGGTTAGATTTCCAAGATGCCGGTCAAGTAGAGTTTTTGAGGGTCATCTCCAGAACTAAGCTTGATCCTCAAGGATCTGGGTTAGATTGCCCCGATACCTAATAGATTAATATTTTGAGAATCATCTCCAAACAAAGCTTGATCCTCAGGGATTGAGGTTAGATTGCCCTGATACCTAATAGATTAAGATTTTGAGAATCATCTCCAGAACAAAGCTTGATCCTTAGGGATCTAGTTTAGATTACTTAGATACCTAATAGATTGATATCTTTCAAAAGACTATCCCCAAAATGAGGCTCAACCTTCAGGATTCAAGGTTAGATTTCCCCGATACCTGTCCATAAAAAGATGGTCAATAGAATTTTTTAGGACTATCTCCAGAACGAAGGTTATTCCCCCAATATTTAGGTTAGATCAATTTTCAGAGTCATCCCCAGAATAGAGCTTTATTTTTAGGAGTCAGGGTTAGATTACTCCAATTCCTAATAGATGAGTTTTCGAGAATCATCTCCAAAATGAAGCTTGATCCTAAAGAATTTGAGTTAGATTGCTCATATATTTAATAGATTTAAATTTCAAGAATCATCTCCAGAATGAACCTTGATCCTCAAGAATCTGAGTTTAGATTGCTCAGATACTTAATAGATTGAGATTTTGAGAATCATCTCTGAAACAAAGCTTGATCCTCAAGAATCTGAGTTAGATTGCTCAAATACTAATAGATTGAGATTTTGAGAATCATCTCTAGAATGAAACTTGATCCTCAGGAATATAGGTTAGATTTCCCTGATACCTAATATATGATAAGATGTAGGGAACAAGGATGCCCCTATTGATTGTGGAGTATCTAGTTTTGACTATGAAGTACAAAAACTAAACATGCCCCAAGTGATGAGATGCCCCTAGCAATGAGGACTTTTGAATTCAGATCGGATTGAATGGAAATAGATTCAATGATCTAATCATCCTGCCCCCTCGAGACCGAAATAGAAAGATCACACGTCATAATGATGATGGAGAGTGAGAAATCACAAATAGATGTTGAATCAAAGATCAAGAAGAACTCAAAATAGATAATGGAAGAATTTAGAAGATTCATAATCAATTTTGAGTGATTTTGATGTTTGGTTGACCATGTTTGACTAGGGTTGACCAGAGTTGACCAGAGTTGAATTTTGATGAAAAGAGTCAAAGATTTGAGAAAATGTTGATTTGATATGATTCTGACAAGAAAGCGACGTAAAAAAGTTGACTGCACAAGCGTTCGATCGCGTCGGTCCCAAAAAATTTAAAAATGTGATTTTGTGCTATATAGGAGTGTCAGATTTCAATTTCGATCTCAAAAATGGATTGAACATATAGCTAAAGATAGAGATCGAGAATCAAACATGTGTGTAGTAGTGATGAAGCAAGGACACTGAAGAAGAACTCCTCAATGTACAAATCTAGGAGAACACAATGAAGTGAACACTGAATTGCTATCACAATGCAAGTCTAGAATGAAAATGCAATCCTATGTTAGATGCAATACCTAGGACATGGTTGTGAGACCCATAGTATAATTATCATCATTGAAAATTTTTGGAGCATCAGAGTCAATACAATCCTTACTGGTGCCACTACGACCATAAGAATATGAATATGACTTTCATCGGATAAAATGTAGGAAATGAACGTAAGCACCAGGGCACAAAAGCCAAGATGACTTGAACATTATTTCCAATTGATATTGCAAGAGTACACCAGTATAGAGGCATTCAAAGCCAAGATAACCATGAGTGTGTTCGTGCATAAACAAACAAAGCAATAAAATTCAAGGATATAGTACCGACCTCACCATGACGTACAAATAAACAAGATTGAGGGATGTGAGGCTTTTCCACCTTAGTGTGAAATCTCTTATCACATACACCCTATTTATTTGATGTTGCCGAATCATCAGGACTACACCAACAAGTAGTAAACAAATAAAATATTAATAAAATCCATGAGAACAAACAACATACAAAGAAAGATTCGATCATAGCTCAGCCAGTTTCAAATTTTTTGAAGATGTATGTGTATAGGGATGTTGGAAAATACCGTTGTTCTTGTGAGTGCATTATATTTGATTGTCAATGATATATTTTTATGTTTGAGATATCTAATGTGTGGTTAAAAACACCGATGTGAACAAAGATAGTGTTAAGAAACACTGTTTATGGTGGTGTTGATAAACACGAGTTTGTCTCAGTAGATAGTTGTCCTTCAGAAATGACAAGATTACTGACTCGGGTGTAAACCAAAGATGTGATCAAATTGGGGACCCATGCCCCTAGTAGCCATGATTGACTTGATGGATTTTGTGAGGGAAGACTAGATTTGATTGCCCCTAGGCATATGGAGCTGAATAAGTATCAAGTCAACATTGTTTGCAAAGGAACCAAAGTTTCATGAAAGTGACTGAAAGCTATGTACAAACTAAAGCAAAGAATCATCAAGACCAAGCATCGATAGATAGAGCATTTGACTATAACTCCAGTTGTAACGGATGTGAGCAATCTCAATAGTACGCTGACAGTAGATAGACATAGTGAGAACTACTAGTGACTGACGTGAGAGAGATTCTCAAGTGAAGAGATCATAGTACTAGCTAGACATCAGTAGGAAGATGCAGTGAGAACCACTGGTGACTGATGCTAGCGAGATTCTTAAGGAGAGTGAACTTAGTATAAGCTAAGCGATAGTAGGTAGACACAGTGAGAACCACTGGTGACTATCGCAAAGTTGATCCTCAAAAGGTAATAGGATAGTTCCCCCTAGACTAGGAGGGTTTCCCCTAAAGTATGACTCATTTCAATCCATGTAAGTTGGTGTCTTGACGGGAACTGAGAGCATGCGTAAAAGAAAAATGCAAGTAGGAAAGCAGCAAAGAAGGAAAGCAGGAAAGCAAATGTATAAATCCAAGTGGTGTTGCGATAGATATAGCAATGTGGAACAAGAGGCACCTGTTTACTAGATTTTAACCTTCTTGGCAGAATTTTTTCATTTTTGCTACCATGATGCATGTTTGCCAGGTTTTCATCAATAGCACTTTTTCTCTTTTTCTCTTTTTTTTGTCTTTTTTAATTTTTTTGTATTTTTGGAATATATGATTTTTTTTTTTGGAGATACATCAAAGCGCCTATCACTAGGTTTTCACTAAGATGATCATTTTTTTAGGACTTTTTCTAATTTTTAAATTTCTTTAGGACTTTACTATATACATGAGCACACTGAAAATGTCTCAACTATAGAACCGTTTAAGATGAAGAGCGTTGATGAGCTCTTTGAGTTATTCTCCTTTAGTAGTAGAAATTTGATAGGTGCTAGACCCAAATACTGCTGTGATAACATACAAACCAAGCCAATTTGGTTTAAATTTTCCTTTTTGGATCTGATGTTGTTGATTCTTAGGGTTCTCCCTCAGAATGAGGTCACCCTCTTGGAAATCCCTTGGGCAAACTTTCTTGTTATAGCTCTTGGACATCCTTTTCTGATATGCTCTAAGGTGATCAAACACCACTTGCCGACATTCATCAAGTAGTTCTAGCTCTTGTAGCCGAGATATTCTGTCATCATCATCAGTAATGAGGCCTTTCAGAGAGACTTATAGAGAAGGAATCTTAACCTCAATTGGTAACACAACATTTGCTCCATAAACCAAAGCATAGGGTGTAACCCCTATTGGTGTTCTTATGCTTGTCCTATATGCCCAGAGAGATAGATTGATCTAGAGATGCCAATCTCATCCAGATTTGTGAACTGTGCAATGCTGGATTTTAAGGATTGTCTTGTTTTATGCTTCTGTGTGTCCATTACCCTGAGAATAATAGATGGAAGACCAATGGTGAGTAATTTTAAACTTAGAGCATAGCTCTGTCAAATCCTTATTTTTGAATTGCCCCCAATTATCAATGATTATTGTTGAGGGTACACCATACCTGTAGATGATGTAGTTGAGAAAGAACATAGCTACTGATTTTCCATTGGCAATGGTGAGAGTGATCACCTCCACCCACTTGGTAAAATAGTCTGTAGCTGTGATGATGAACTTATGTCCATTTGAGGATGAGGGATAAATCTGACCCACCAAGTCAAAGACCCATTGTTGAAATGGCGATAAAGTAATGAAGGTAATAACCTCCTTGGCTAGAGCATGAATCAAATTTCTATGTAGTTAACACTTTTGGCAAGACATAGAAAACTATGTAGCTTCTTTTTCCATATCTGGCCAATAGTAACTAGCTCTAATAAGTTTACGAGCTAGTGTCAGGCTATTAGAGTGAGACCCACAGATGCCTTCATGCACCTCTACTAATGCATGTTTGGACTCATCAGGTTCTAAAAACCTAAGAAGGGTACCATCTAGACCGTGCCTATACAAGTTGTTAGCTATGATGACAAACTGTGAAGCACTATGGATTAAGTGACGTTTCTCATTCTGGGTGTAAGTGTCTGGAATAATTTGGTCATGAAGGTAGGAATAAATATGATGGTAGTGAGATGAGTCATGTCCAATGATAGAATAGATCATTTGGGACTTAGAGGAATCATAGGTTGGGTGGCATAACGTCTCCACTAGTAATTCATGTTGAAAATCATTTTCTGGCATCTGTAGCATGGAAGCAAGAGTAGCCATGGCATCTACCACTTTATTGTCTTCTCTTGGAACCTTTTGTAATGTGATGTGAACAAAATACTTTGTGAGGTCATCAACCAACTGTTTATAAGGCACCAACTTGTCATATTTTGTTTGATAGATATCATTTACTTGATTGATGACTAACTGTGAATCTCTAAAGACATTGAGCTCATCCAATCGCCACTCAGGGGTGATCTTCATACCATTGATCAAGGCTTCATACTCAGTAATGTTGTTTGTACAAGGAAACAACATCTTGTATACTTTTGGTAAAGAGTACCTTTGAGGTGTAATGAACAGTCTCCCAGCACCTAACCCCTGTTGGGTAAATGAACCATCAAAGAACATATTCTAGGATCGATGTGCGAGAAGTAATATGGAATCATCTGTAAATTCATCATTCAATGGCTAATGATCTACTAGAGGTGCTTCCGCCAATTGATCTTCAATTTCTTGCCCCTTAATGGATTTTATTTCTGCATACTCAATATCCAATTCACTAAGAAGCATGACCCACTTGGCTAGTCTACCTATGAGGGTAGCTTTACTGAGTAAATATTTCAGAGGACCAATCTTAGCAATTGGGCATGTAGTGCGAGCCAGCATGTAGTGTCACAGTTTTTGTGAAGAAAATACCACTGCAAGGAAAGACTTCTCTATAGAAGAATAGTTTGTTTCATATGAGACTAGAGTTCTACTAATGTAGTAGATAGTCCTTTCTTTGTTGTTATGATCTTCTTGAGCTAATAGGACACCCAATGATGTATCTGTAGTAGAGATGTAAAGTATAAGTGGCTTCCCATGAATAGGAGGCATCAATATTGGTGGGTTCATGAGATATTGTTTGATTTGTGCGAACCCTTCATCACATTCCTTGTTCCATTGGTAAATCACACTCTTGTGTAAATTAGGGCCATCACATTAATAATTAATAGCATTGCATTCATGCATGATAATAATTACATAAATTAACTATCTAAACAATGCATCCATCTAAACTTCCATACATAATCATCTAAGAACCATCGCACATGCATCCATCTACATCATGTATATCTAGTACATTTGCATAAATTATGGCCATCACATTAATAATTAACATCATTGCATTAATACATGATAATAATCACATACATTAACCATCTAAACAATGAATCTATCTAAACATCCATACATAATAATCTAAGAAAAATCGCACATGCATCCATATACATCATGTATATCTAGTACATTTGCATAAATTAGGGCCATCACATTAATAATTAACATCATTGAATTAATGCATGATAATAATTACATATATTAACCATCTAAAAAATGCATCCATCCAAAGGGAATGTAATAGGTCCTAAGATATTTTAATGTTGTTAAGGTGGTGTTAAGGGGTGGTAGGACCCATTCATTGGTACTAAGGGGTCATACAACCCATTAGGACCCATTAAGATACATAATAGGGCCTAAGGGGTCCAAATTGATCTTAAGTGTTCATAAAGAGGTCATAGAAACCCTTAGGATTTGTAATAGGTTATGGGGCTGACTAGTTAATGTTAAGGGGTAATAAAGAAACTTGTAGTCCTTAATGGGTCTTATGACCCCTTATGGTACGTAATAGGTCCTAAGAGCTTTTAATGCAGCCAAAGTGGTCTTAAGGGGTGGTAGGACCCATTCATAGGTACTAAGGGGTCATAATGGATCATATGACCCATTAGGAACCATTAAGATACATAATAGGGCCTAAGGGGTCCAAATTGATCCTAAGTGTTTATAAATAGGTCGTAGAAACCCTTAGGGTTTGTAATAGGTTGTGGGGCTAAATAGTTAATGTTAAGGGGTCTTAATTGGTATTGAAGAAACTTGTAGTCCTTAATGGTGGGTCTTATGACCTCTTAGGGTATGTAATAGGTCCTAAGGGATTTTAATGCATCTAAAGGGGTCTTAGGGGTGGTAGGACCCATTCATAAGACTAAGGGGTCATAATAGGAGCTAAGTGGTGTGAATTGATCATAAGGGGTCATAATATCTCGTACGATACCTTTGGGTTCGTTATGCTTTCTTAGGGATCTTAAGGAGTGGGAGGACCCATTCATAGGTACTAAGGGGTTATAATGCATCATACAACCCATTAAGACCCATTAAGATACCTAATAGGGCCTAAGGGGTCCAAATTGATCCTAAGTAGTCATAAATAGGTCATACAAACCCTTAGGGTTTGTAATAGGTTGTGGGGCTGACTAGTTAATGTTAAGGGGTCTTAATGAGTATTGTAAGAAACTTGTAGACCTTAATGTTGGGTATTATGACCCCTTAAGGTATGTAATAGGTCCTAAGGGATTTTAATGTCTCTAAAGGGGTCTTAGGGGGAGTAGGACCCATTCATAAGACTAAGCGGTCGTAATAAGAGCTAAGTGGTGTGAATTGATCCTAAGGAGTCATAATAGCTCGTATGATACCTTTGGGTTCCTTATGATTCCTAGTGGGTCTTAAGGGGTAGGAGGACTCATTCATAGGTACTAAGAGGTCATAATGGATCATACAACCCATTAATACCCATTAATATGCATAATAGGGCCTAAGGGGTCCAAATTGATCCTAAGTGGTCATAAATAGGTCATATAAACCCTTAGGGTTTGTAATAGGTTGTGGGGCTGACTAGTTAATATTAAGGGGTCATAAAGAAACTTGTAGTCCTTAATGGGTCTTATGACCCCATATGGTACGTAATAGGTCCTAAGGGCTTTTAATATGGCCAAAGTGGTCTTAAGGGGTGGTAGGACCCATTCATAAGTACTAAGGGGTCATAATGGATCCTGTGACCCCTTAAGAGCTGTTAATATACATATTAGGGCTACATTCTAGAGTCTCTAGGATGTATATATTTTGTCTTAAGATCTAGTGGAACTGGTTTAATACAAATTACCTATTATTTCTACAAAACATCTTAACTAGGGTTTCTATTATGTGGTAAACATTTAAGGTTATAATTATAAGTTATATGTTTCAGGTATGTGGTGTGGGTTTCTCATTTGTTTTAATTTTCTATTGTACATGTGTGGTTTATACATTTTCAAAAAAAATGCAAACAAAATTACATCTATATATACTAAATACAAGAAAAAATTAAATACATTTATTGAACTAATTTCAACATTAATGTACAATAAATTACTAAATAAATTTGACATACATATTTTTTCATAATAAAAATAATAATTAAATTGAATATATTAAAAAAAATACCTACATGAAGGTGGTGTTGACGAAAAGTCAAGAGGTGCACCTCTGAAGGAAAAAAAAAATTTGTTAGAAAAATTGTAAATAATACTAATTTTTTTTAAAAATGCTGATAAAAGTTAAAAAAAATTGAAAATGTCATCACTTGAAGGGATTTAGTCTAAAATAAAATGGGCTAGAGCTCCAAAGTGGAATTCCATTCGGTGAAAATGACAATAATAGTTCTAAAATAAAATTTATAGTTTTTGAAACGGGGTCACGTTTGAAACGTCACCCCGTTCTAAAATGGGGTAGCATTTTAAACATCACCCCATTTTGAGTGGGATCCTGTTTATCCTCAAAACCCCGTCTCCTATGGGGTGATGATTTGAATTATGGCTCAGGGTCCCAAAGTGGAACCTTACCCTACTTTTTGAAAATAACACCCCATTTCTTGAAGTACAATTTTTGGGAAAATGACTAGTTCAAAAGTTCCACCTCAAGTGGAATCATCTTCTTGCTTGCACCCTAAAACTATATGTTTGGTGTATGCAATCTACTCTATCGGTTAATACAGAACAACATTTACAAAGAATTGATTAAAAGTTTTTAAGGGTACTTATTTACTTCTCCCCTCTAAGTACACACCCTTCCATTATCCCAACAATATTTGACAAGGTTTGCATGTGATTTGAAGTGATAAGTAGCAAAATAAATGAAATAACCCACTTTGGAGGTTAATATACCCTAATTTAGATGTTGTCAAATGAATCCATTTGGCAAAGATCTTCAAATTTCATGGAAGATGTGTAATTGAAAATCATAACTTCATGAAATTATTATTGTTACTATCAATTCAACTTCAAAATATGCAAAATTAAGCTAATTTAATCAAAAGGAACAATGAGAATCTCATGGCTCTCTATCTAGGAAAGAAAATAGTATGCACTCGGCTCATGAATCTATTAATGACAGTCATAGTAATGAGAAATTGAAGCTATGTGATGTGATTTAACCCTATTTAGATCAAATTATCCTAAAATGATTCAATATTGACCACTATTTTCAACTTTGAATCATTATTGAATGCTATGAACTCCAAATCAAAATGCCTATAGTGATGATGCTTTGCTCATGAACGTGTGTTATTTGTTTTTAACTAAAAATATCCTCTATTTAAAGGATTTCCCAATGGTAGGGGGTATAATTGATTTAACATTGATTAGGGTTGATTTGAGTTGATTTTCTCAAAGGTTAAGACAATTTAATTGATGGTGTCAAATAAGGGGACAAAATGAGTGGTCAAGATGTAACTCCAAAATGTGTGATGGAGAATCACTTTGGGCTTGATCCATGTGAGCTCAATCCTAAATCCTTATTGGTTGAAATTGATTTTCCCATGCGGTGGGTGAGGAATAAAAGGATTTAAATTAATTGATTTATTTGTTTTGTTTAGCCATGAGCACCCTTCAAGGGGTTGGAATTAGTTTTATTTTAACTATGCAATTAATTGATTAATATTAATGGCATAATTAATTGATTATTTTGATTAAATTAATACAAAGGCTTTGATTATTCAATTAATTCATGATATTTCTTAATTTTATCACTTCATTCTCTATTTTATTTTCTTGACCAAATTTAGGTTTCTATAAATTCCCCTCTTTGAACTGATGTGTGAAGTGCATTGGTTCAAAGAATCTAATGTTTGATGTCTGATCTGATCTCGATGACTGATTTGCGAATGCAACTGATTTGATGAAAATTTTTGATGTGATGCCCCGATGTGAAAAATAACCTGATTGAGATGCCCCACTAATGATGATGAAAATTTTGATGCCCCAGATTTGATTGACTGATCTCGCGTCTCGATGATATCTTGCCCTCTTGAAAATGAAAGCAAAATTGATGTGAAAAGATTTCAAAAATTAGTGTGATTGGTCAATTATGATTTCATTTTTGATAAAACCAATATTTAAAAAGTGTCCCAATGATAAATTTTCAACCTTTTGATTAAATTAGGGTAAAAAATACCCTTCAATTAGGTCAAAAGGTTATAAAAGGAGTAAAAATGTCATTTTCACATATGATTTTCACTTTTTCCCTCATTTTTTCCCTGAGTGACTAGAAGATTGATAGTGATGGTAGTGTCAATTTGAGAGCATAGGTATGAGCAAGGGCATAGATTCTAGCATCCTGTAGATTAAGGACCTCTGGTAAGTACTCAAATCCTTCTTGTTTGATCAATTTCAAATTTTACCTCTTTTTGTAAGATTTATATGCATTATTAAATTAGGTTTTTGAAATTTTTGCAAAGTAGCACATAGGATAATTAAAGTAGCATGTAGGATAGAGAGAAAGAGTGCTTAGAAACATATAACCCTTGATAGATTTTTAGTAGGTATGATAGGGTAAGTAGCGTTTAATAAACCCTAGCTCAGAAACCAAATT
This sequence comes from Thuja plicata, assembly GCA_018584345.1. NCBI lineage: Eukaryota > Viridiplantae > Streptophyta > Pinopsida > Cupressales > Cupressaceae > Thuja > Thuja plicata. Next base: position 2,725,178 of record MU224484.1, read on the forward strand.
CTTCTAGTACGTAGGATGAATGAAGTTCTGTGTAGTAAAAGAGATGTGTGGAGCGCATTGGTTCAAAGAATATCCAATGTTTGATGTCTGATCTAATCTCGATGATTGATTCACTGATGTAACTAATTTGATGAAACATTATGATGTGATGCCCTGATATGAAAAATAACCTGATTGAGATTCCCCATTGATAATGATGAAAATTTTTATGCCCCAGATTTGATTGATTGATCTCACATCCTGATGATATATTGCCCCCTCAGAAATGAAAGCAAAATTCATGTAAAAATATTTCAAAAATGAGTGTGATTGGTCAATTATAATTTAATTTTTGATAAAACCAACATTCGAAAAGTGCCCCGGTGATGAATTCTCAACCTTTTAATTAAATTATGGTAAAAAATACCCTTTAATTAGGTCAAAAAGATATAAAAGGGGGTAAAACTATCATTTTCACATGTGATTTTCACTTTTACCCTCATTTTTTCTTTGAGTGACTAGAAGACTGATAGTGATGCTAGTGCTGATTCAAGAGCATAGGTTTGAGTGAGGGTGTACATTCCAGTGTCATGCAGATTACAGATCTCTGGTAAGTACTCAAATCCTTCTAATTTGATCAATTTCAAATTTTACCGCTTTTTCTAGGATTTGAATGCATTATTAGACTAGGTTTTTGAAATTTTTGCAAAGTAGCACCTAGGATAATTAAAGTAGCACATAGGATAGACATAAATGATGCTTAGAAACGTATAACCTAATAGAGTTTTAGTACATACAATAGGGTAAGTAGAACTGAGGAAACCCTAGCTTAGAAACCAAATTCTTCTAGTGTGTAGGATGAATGAAATAGCTCATAGTAAAAGTGATGTGTGAAATACATTGGTTGAAAGAATGTCTAATGTTTGATGTCTGATCTGATCATGATGACTAATTCGCTAATGTAACTAATTTGATGAAAAATTCTGATGTGATACCCTAATGTTAAAAATAACCTGATTGAGATGCCCCACTGATGATGATGAAAATTTTGATGCCCCAAATTTGAATGATTGATCTCGCGTCCTGATGATATCTTGCCCCCTCAGAAATGAAATCAAAATTCATGTGAAAATATTTCAAAAATGATTATGATTGGTCAATTATGATTTCATTTTTGATAAAACCAATATTTGAAAAGTGCCCCGATGATGAATTTTCAACCTTTTGATAAAATTATGGTAAAAATGCCCTTTAATTAGGTCAAAAAGGTATAAAAGGGGGTAAAAATGTCATATTCACATATCATTTTCACTTTTACCCTTATTTTTTCTCTGAGTGACTAGAATACTAAAGGCGATGGTAGTGTCGATTCAAGAGTATAGGTTCAAGAAAGGGTGCATATTCCAGTGTCCTATAGATTACGAACCTCTACTAAGTACTCAAATCCTTCTTATTTGATCAATTTCAAATTATACTACTTTTTGTATGATTTATATGTGTTATTAGATTAGGTTTTTGAAATTTTTGCAAACTAGCACGTAGGATAGATATAAATAGCACTTAGAAATGTATAAATCAATAGAGTTTTAGCATGTACGATATGGTAAATAGTGCTTAGGAAACCCTAGCTTCAAAAAAAAATTATTCTAGTGTGTAGGATGAATATGTATGTGATAAAAACCTACCTATCCAAAAAAATCACTAAAACATGCAAACACAAAGATTAGCCATTAGTTTCAATAAAGGTTAGCATATTCAAGTAAAAGACTAAAAAAGACAAGAAGTTTACACCACAACCTCCGATGAGCCAAAAAAGTGCACCCAAAAATTGTTGAATTTATCTTAGATCTATATGTGGGTGTTCTCTCCCAACAAAATATCTAAATCCCACTTGATGATCAAGAATGCAAGCTAAATGAATAAAAGAGTGAAGAACTCAAGAAACAAGTATTGAGAACTTGTCTCGATCTCTCACCATGATTGAGAATGCAAGATTAAACTAAGATGATATGCAAGAAACTAAGATTCATTCACCATTAATCCTAAGATGTGATATCTAGATTTTAAAATGAACTAAAAAGCATGGAAACATGAATAGGACCTAAGAATTCAAAAACTACACTAGCATGATAACAATGCAAAAAATGAAGATGATTTGCTCTTGGCAAGAGCCTCTATTTATAGATTTTTGGAAGGAAGGAGATGGCTTTAATGAGGTGGAGAACATGTGGCATCCACATATGTGCCACATGAGGGACACATAATCCATGCAAGAGGCCAAGTTTTCTCACACATGTGTGAGCAACTTGTGATGTGTTGGGTCAAGGTGTACATAAAGTACACATGTGAAGGATCTTGTAAGAGTTGTAAGAGTTTTAGTCCAATGAAACACATTTAGAAAGTGTAAGAAAGTGTCATCAAGGTTGTAAGAAGCCTTGTTGGCTCTAAATTAGAATAAATTTGAAAAGTCAAATTTAGAAAATTTTTCACACATGTGTGAGAAAATAATTAGGACTAATATGTGTAGGAATCCTAAAATTATCATAATTAATCTTAGTTAATTAGTGAGTAGGACTATTTGGTGAGAGTGATAAGAGGTAGGGTAGGATCTAGGTTCAAATTATTTTAATCCAAATTAGATTTATATTAATTGTGGTTTAGTAGAATTAAGTCATGTGGAGGACTAAATAAATTATAAAATTATTTAAAAGGGATTTATGAGGAAAATGTATATAAATGTGATTTAATACATTAAAGGGGGAATACTATTTGAAATAAAATTTAAATACTATAAAGATGAATCATATTTAATTAAATAAATTAATTAAATAGATAGAAGAATATTAAAAAATATAATTAATTAAAATTAACTATTATGTTATGGGAATATTAATTAAATATAACGACAATTTTGGATGTCTACATTTTGCCCCTCTTTGATGCAGCATCAAAAGTGGTGTCGCATCAAAGAAAAGAAAATAGGATTCCCTAGAAAGGCTAGGAAAAACTAAGGTGATGAGGTTAGAGAAGTGTGCCCCCTCAAGAAAATAATAGGAAAAAATAAAAAAAATTAATAAATTTTTCTTGAAAATGGCAGCAAGAGGGGGAAAAATCAATTGCATGGCATGTCCAAAAGAAATGGAGGAAAAAAACAGGGACCAAGATGGGAAATAGGGAGAAGGATGGAAGAAACGAGTCCCGAGGGACTATAAATAGTCTACCGGGGCCCAAAGAGAAGTCATTTTCATTCACAGAGAGAAAAAAGATGGAAGAAGAGAGAAGAGATGGCGGCTATTCAAGAGCGTGCGTAGCTTGGAGAGTGAGTCAGGACACATCAATGACCCACAGATGTAGGATCACCGGTGAGTAGTCAAAGACCTCTTTGTCCTTTATGCATTTAATTTTCAATTTTACATTTATGGTTCCCAAAAAGTGCTCCAAATTGACCCACAATGGAAACGCTGGTCGCCTGACCACCATCTATGCAGACGGTAATTGACAAATCACCATCTTCACAAATGGTTGATCATTGATCATCGTCTATTCAGATGGAGATCGCATGATCACCGTCTACAAGGGCATGGGTAGAAAAAAAAGGGGGTGGAGATTATGAATTAGGTTCTCCATCTGCATGGAAAAGAGGTGGCGACCTAAAATTCTATCTTTGCAGATTGGTGGCTGTGAAGAACCGTCCTCTACACAGGTAAACATACCTCTCTGCTAATAGATGCCAAAATGGACTAAAATGGAGGGAATGTGGAGAGAAAGGGTTCTGGGGTAATTTTTTGATGCCCTAGATCAAGAAAGAAAGCTATCTGATATCTAACATGGGTATTTGGTGGATGTAGGAGGAGACAATTTCTTTCAGGGTTACAAAGAGTTATCCAGTGATGATGGCATTAGCGCAAGCGTTGGTGTCTAAGGAGTGGGGAGTGGTCACCTTGTGTGGCCTTGGGAATGTTCATGTCTGGCCCCATTTGAGAACACATAATGCACTAATGTTAGCACTGATTGAGAGGTGGCATAGTACTACCTCTAGCTTTCTTTTCCCCATAGGGGAAGCAACTATCATGCTGCACGATGTGTGGAGGATGTATATAGTGCTGATTCGGGGACTTATTCCTAAGTATTGCTTCGAGGGGTCAGAGCCACATATGGAGATAGCCTTTGGGAGGGTATATAGTGACATTACCACTACATGACAATGGATGTCATGGGTAGGGGTGATGGTGGCATGACCATGATTATGATGGTTGGAATTATATCTAGCAGGGTTGATAGAAGGACAGATGATGCTAGATCATACAGGGAAGGGATTCCCTATTAGCTGGGTAGGAGGTCTAAGTAGCATGGTGGAGGATGGAGAGCAGTATTGTTGGGAATATACCATCTTGGGATAGCTTTATTATGATCTTCACATGTGTGCCTACCGTAAGGGTAGGGAGTTAGAAGCAGGTTGTACTCTATTACTAGTGTGGGAATGGGAGCATATAGCTATCATACACCCTATTCACATGCAGGAGAAGAGAGAGGCTTATGAGCCATTTGCATGTAGGTATAGGCTGCCTATTAGTTACGAGGCTATAGAATTAATCAAGTATTGGCGTAGGCCCTATATGAGATGGGCGACATCTAGTGGGCGCCATATGTAGGATGCGAGTCCTAGGGCCATTAGGTCCCACAATAGGATGGGATGGATATGCAGAGGATGATCATTATGACTCCTACTATTTTAGATTCATACAGACCAACTATTGGCTGATAGGATGCGTGTCCTATGTCATATGTAGGTACATGCCTTCGAGGGTATGGAGGCAGATGGGATAGGTTCACGAGGCCATGTCAGATGGATTTCCTCATCCTTTGGTGACTCAGGAGGTGGGTAATATCTAGGGGATTAGAGTTGACATATGGGGAGCTCAGGGATCATGGATGGGCATGACAGGGGTGACATGGGTCAGAGCATGAGATTTAATGCAAGATGCAGGAGTAGTGTCAGCATATGCACAATGGTGGGTGACTTACAAGCCTATTAGATTGAGTATTCCTAGAGTGGTACAGGAAGATGAGTAGCCTAGGGAGGGAGATGAGGGAGGAGGAAAAGATGTGATGATGATTATGAGGAGGGAGGAGATGGAGGAGGGGCTAGTGGGAGGAGATTCTGGCTAAGAGTAGTTGTCCTGAGGTGATGGGGACATATAGATATACCCGCAAGGAGACAACCACTAGTGACCCTGGATATACAAGGATAGGTACCTCGACAGGGACAGAGGCTAGTGAGGCCACAAGGACAAGGGTCACCAATAGGTTACATATCCTAGGAGGTTTATGATACCATATTAGAAGAGTGGGATAGCCTATAGACAGAGCTCTAGAGGGTACAGGGGTTCTTAGCCACAACACAAGCGATAGAGAGTAGCATACAGGTAGAGCTGGCATGGGTACAGGGACTGCTGGCCACAGAGAGTAGTCTACAAATGGATATAGTTGGACTATAGTAGGAATTGGTAATAGAGATAACACATGTGGATGGGGCACAAAAGGCACTAGACCTAGTTCTACAGGGACCGGTGGATAGCAGAGATTTCACTATTGGAGGACAGGATGAGGAGGCTTTGAGGGCATAGGTAGCTTCTGGTGGTACCCTAAATTTTATTAATTTAGAAGTCCCAATCCATTATCAAGAAGAATGTTTCTCCATACTAGAAAATATCAAAGGAAGGAAGCTTTATGACACAAATAAATAGAACTAACTAATTGAAGCCTTCAAAAAATGTTGGAATTTAGACCTGCTACAAAGATGCTTTCGACAGAGGATAAAGATGGTTGAATTTTAAAAATCTACAAACTACCCAATTTGGAAAATCAAATTTCCTATCTATAGCTGAAATATTAGCCTTTCATGAGGTGTTTTGGATTTTGGACCAAAGCCAAATCCAAAAGTTAGGTAGTTATTTTTTAGTTAGTTTATTGTTTTTTCAAAATAATTTGTAGTAAGAGTTGTGTCTTTTCACCCTAAAGAGGTGTGAAAGCCACTCAAACACATATATATACATAATGTAAAATGTAAAGAGAAGACAATACAATATAATACAATTTCACATATTTGGATATTTTTTAATCAACAAGTGTAACATGGACCTAGATGTACTATTTTTTTCAAAATCAATAAAGATAATTCCTTTTTCTTTCACATGTGTAATAGTTTCATTATTATTTTACAATTAGTCCCTTAGATAAATCAATAGAACTTCTTCAAAGTGACAATTTGATGTACATACTTCCTAATCAGTTTATAGTCTTTATTATCAATTGGTTTTTCTCATTTTGCATGGTTAAATTTTGTTGATTGAGACCTCAATCAATTGGTCTATCATTTGAGAAGTAATATCCTTTTGAAATATCTTTGAACTTGTTTTAAGGTTGCATGTTCATTTCATAACACCTTTGAAGTGATAAGTTTTCTTGTAAGACTATCTCTGAGGTTGAACATAAGATTGGAATGATCTTGACTCTATTGCCCGTGATAGAATAAGCCACTAGTCTAATCATTATTTAGATTATAGTTATTAAGTTCATTGTTATAGTTTTGTGATATCTTATCTATTTGGTCATTTAAATTTACATACATATTTACTAAACATTCTTTCAATTAATCAAAGTATTTCAATTTACAGTTTATGATATATTTCTTTCAGTTAGATTTATTTCAAGTGCCTTACCATACTTGAGAGAGAAGGTTGAAGTGTTTCTTATCTGCAATAAAAAGCCTTGTAAATTGAAGGATAAATCAAGGTATAGGCCTACCAACCTCAGTTCTGCAGAGCCATAATTGCAGAGGGTTCAACCTTGCCTTGGTTGAATCTTGTTAGTTGGCAAAATCACTTGGGTTTCCCAACATTGGATTTGCAAGTCCATAGGAAATCCAATCTATTGATTTGAGCACCAACAGATTGGCGACTCTACTGGGGAGTTGTTCAAAAGAACATTTTTGTATTTTACGTAGAAGCTCTGGTGATATATTTAAGACTCTACTAGGAGAAAAGAACTTAGAAGACAATAAGTATTTTCCTTCTGATAAGAAGGTGGTGACTCTATTGAACAAAGAATTTTAGTTAGTGACTCTACTAAGGGAAAAGAATCAAAAGGAGATGGTGGATTTTTTTCAAATGTATCCATCATTTCAAAGAAAGCCTTTTATTCTAGATGGTATCGGGCCATTAGATCTTACAAGATTTCAATGCATCCCAAATAAGTTATCCCCTATAATTTCACAACTTCTACCAAAGTTCCATGGAGAATGGGATGAATCAACACTACAGCACTTGAATGCATTTTATACATTCATAGAAGATTATGAGGTTTCTACAGAGGATCAGGTGATGAGGATATTTTTCAAGATGTTAAAAGATAATGCTAGATAAGTATATGAATAACTACCCACACAATTCATCTCATCATGCAGATAGGTTGAGCAGTGGTTTCTAGATATTTTTCATGATGCCAACGATGAAGAAGAAAACATGTGTTATGAACAAGACATGTGCTATGAACAGGAAAGAGAGCCAAATTATATTTTGGAGGAAGAATCATACATGTCCCTTTGGATATATTCTTTAGTTTGGAAAGATATAAAGGTGAACCTACACTACATTTGTTCATGAGAATGATAAAGATCTATCCGAAAATACCTTTAGATATCAGGCCTCTGGGAAGGGAATTAATGGATAAACTTTGTGAGTTAGGAATCTACCATGATTCTCAACTACTATATTTTCTTGAGAAAATATGTGAAGTATTGAGGGAAGAAAAGAATGATGACATAGAGGACAAAAATTTGCATCAGATTTAAGTAGAATCTGTACATAGTAAGATTTTCATGGAAACATGTATCAATGACCATGATGATGTGGAAAAAGATCTTCTCAGTATAGAAGAAATCTCATATTTACTAGACATGGAATATCAAAAACATGTTGAGAAGAGTGGTAAAATTATTTTCTCAATGCACCATGATAAGCAAGTTGATGGATCAGTACATACTCAAGGGGTACTAGATGTAGAATATGATAAATTTCAAGAATCAAATATCGAAGATGAAATAGAACAATATACAAAAAATGAACATGAAGAAGTTTTCTATGAAAGCTCTCATGGAGATATGCCCGAGTTCTCTATATCCTTGAATCCATTATTTGAAGAATATTTTATATACAATCAAGTCCATTAACATCATGATAAAGATAGTGAGCCTAGTGATCATTTTGAAGATGATGAAACTCAAAATATGTATGGGGAAGTGTATTCAGAAAGTGAGACATGCATTATTTCATCCTATGAGCATAAGTTGTATCAAATAGACATAAAGAGGAGAATGTGTTGAATATTAGTTCTGAAAATTATCTGAGTATCCTAGTTGATCAAATTATTGATAAGAAGGAAGTTCCTGAATGTGATTTATCTCCAAATCCTTTTTGTGAAAAGAAACAACATCTTGAGTCTAGGGAAGATTGTGTATGTAAGGGCATCCAAGTAGAATAGTTTAATCTAGTTACTTGTAGGGTTGATCAAATGCATGGAGATCTTCTATTTAGCAAGGACTATAGTGTACCTCCTAAATTTTCTAAAGGTAACCAAAATTCAAAGCACGTTAATAAAGAAATGAATGTTGTCCATGAGAGTGGTGGCATCATATTTAGGAGATCCAAAGTATTACATGATCAAAATTATGTGTTCGATAGAGGAAAGAAGCAGTGTTCATTTTTTGGGGGGCCTGGGGCCACCCAATTGAATGTTCCTATCAAATTTCTTCATGAGCCTATTGGTATAAAGATGAATCTTAAAGATGAAAACCAAATCACTTTGCATCAGATTAAGTGTGGATACTTGGTCTACTTCTCCAGAGATAGATGGAATCTCGCTATGCTCACAGGGAGCATACGTCCCCAGAAAGAGCCACTAGTGGTACCCTAAATTTTGATAATTTATAAGTCCCAATCCATTATCAAGAAGCATGTTTCTCCATACTAGAAAAGATCAAATGAAGGAATCTTTATGACACAGATAAATAGAATTAACTAATCGAAGCCTTCAAAAAATGCTGGAATTTAGACCTGCTACCAAGATGCTTTCGACAAAGGATAAATATGGTTTAATTTTAAAAATATAAAAACTACCCAGTTTGGGAAATCAAATTTCCTATCTCCAAAAGAAATATTAGCCTTTCACAAGGTGTTTTCTATTTTTGACCAAAGCCAAATCTGAAAGTTAGGTAGTTACTTTTTAGTTAGTTTATTGTTTTTTCAAAATAATTTGTAGTAAGAGTTGTGTCTTTTCACCCTAAAGAGGTGTGAAATCCACTCACACACACACACACACACACACACACACACACACACACACACACACACACACACACACACACATATATATATATATATATATATATATACATAATGTAAAATGTAAAGAGAAGACAATATAATATAATACAATTTCACATATTTGGTTAGTTTTTAATCAACAAGTGTAACATGGACCTAGATGTACTATTTTTTCAAAATCAATAAAGATAAGTCCTTTTTCTTTCACAATTGTAATAGTTTCATTATTATTTTACAATTAGTACCTCGGATAAATCAATAGAACTTCTTCAAAGTGACATTTTGATGTACATACTTCCTGATCCGGTTCATAGTCTTTATTATCAATTGGTTTTTCTCATTTTTCATGGTTAAATTTTGTTGATTGAGACCTCAATCAATTGGTCTATCATTTGAGAAGTAATATCCTTTTGAAATATCTTTGAACTTGTTTCAAGGTTGCATGTTCATTTCATAACACCTTTGAAGTGATAAGTTTTCTTGTAAAACTATCTATGGGATTATAGTTTAAACTTTATTGTAAAACTATCAGTGGGATTACCACCTCAGCCATCTAGATCGGGAGGGGGTGTGGGACCATTGCAGCCACCCTCATGATTTATTCAATCATTCAGATACAAAGTTTTGTAGTTTTTGAGATGCAGACACATATGATGTATTTTTTTATATATATAGACATTTATTGCGGTGGATTTATATGATGCTTATGGATGTGATATGATTTTATATGCCTATGTATATGATTTGATGACTAACATGTATGATATAATGGATTTATATGATTATGCTGACCTATTTGTGATGCAGGGATGAGATGCATATGATGATTAATGAAATATGTGTAATTCTTATAGATGGATGTATATTATGTCCAATGATGCAATGTGATGATATATAAATAAATAATGAGTAATGTGTAATTAACATAAATGATTAATGACTAATGAATGGACATAAATTATTAATGATGGACATAATTAATAACAATGCAACTATAATGATTAATGATTAATGAAAGGACTTAAATGATTAGTGAATGGACATAATGGATTAACAGTGTAACTATAATGATTAATGGTTAATGAATGGACTAAATGGATAATGTTTAATAAATTAACCTAATGAATGTAACTAATAATACAATGTAATGAAATGGATGAATGCAACAACTAGATGAAGGCAATGCAAAATAGAATATATGAGGACAATGTTTTTGTGTGTATCAAATAGGTCCAATAAAAGCACTTAGGTAGATGGATAGGGGGAATACACAGAAACCTTGCGAAGAGAAAAATGCAAAGTGAAATATGACCTAGCTAAAATACAACTGAACTATATGAGTTGCATGGGATTCATATTATGTTAATGTTGGAGAGCACACCCAAGTTTGATTTTGAAAAAGGAGGTATGCACCATGTGCTAGAAAACAAAAGTGATATGGTTCCTTTGTGTGGACTAGACTCTCAGAAAAATAGGTTGCTAGGAACACGAATGCAAGATATCAAGTATGATAGGCCCTATGAAATGTTGCTCATGAGGAGACGCAATACACCTGGATCTTTTTAGGGATTTGGTATGCATGAATCCTACCCCCAGTAATGCATACATAGTCATAAATGAGCATCAAACATAAATTCAATAACAATGTATGAGAAGCAGATCATACAAAAAATGACACGTATTCCAACAGGTAATTTTCACAACAGACCAAGATATGAAAGATCAAGGCAGCCATGAGAAGGACATATTGAAACACAAAATAAAATCAACAAAAAGAAATCCTGACCAAGCGGTCATTCAATCCAATAGTTCTTTCCATGGAAAAATTTGATGTGAGGATTGATAGAAGAGTTGACACCAGAAGGATGCATCCTTATGGGAAAAATATTGATTGAAACTAGAATTCATTGGCAATTGCTTGTGGATAGAATGAAACTAAGAAATTCAATCTATTTACTGATTTGGTGAAAAACTTTTGCAATCACTGTGTCTAGAATAAATCTCAGTGTTGATGGGTTAAGCTCAGTCGTGCAAGAATGCAATTTTTTTGTGGAAGTGAACAATGGTTAGGGGACTACTTGCACAAATATGGGTAGTGAAGTTATTATGGAAGGTGATGGAGGTTGTATGAAAGGTGGGAGAAATAGATGGTGGATCTGACTACACATGGCACCTGAGATAGGTTTTCACCATGGTACCTATCCATTGTGCCATCGAAGTGGTTTTCACAAATGGAAATATTTATTTCTCTTTCTCTTGTTGCTTTTTTGATACTTTTTCATGCTTTTATATTTTTTATGCTTTTTGAAGTTTTGGATGTTTTTGGATTTTCTGCTTTTTTGATTCTATTGGATTTTGATAGTTTTATCTTGTACTATGGATTGCTGAAGGATCAAGTATAGAAGCACTTGAGATGCATGATATTTATAGGATTAGGGATCGGATCTCTCTCTTATGTAGCAATATAATAAGTGTCAGATCCAAACTTTGCTGTGATTATGAAGGGCCCCAACCAATTAGACTCAAACTTTCCTTTCTTTTCATAGTTGTGGAGGTTCTTCATATTGTGCTGGAGGACAAGATCACCAACCTCAAACTCATGAGGTTTGATCCACTTGTTGAACTCTAGGCAAAGGTCATTTTGATACATTCAGAGATGGCATAAGGCACTGAGGCATCTCTCATCAAGGAGTTCTAGCTCTTACAAGCGAGCAACACTGTATTATTCTTTGGACAACAGATTCTTAAGAGAAATCCTGAGGGAAGGGAGCTCAATTTAAATGGGTAGAACAACCTCTATACCATAGACAAGGGAAAATGGAGTGGCTCTAGTGGGGGTTTGAATGGAAGTGTGATAGGCCCAAAGGGATAGATTAAGGTGAAGGTACCAATTGTGGCCTATATCATCAACAATTTTCTTGAGGATTTTGAGGATAGTTTTATTTGTAGCCTCTTCTTGACTGTTGCCTTGCGGAAAATACTTGGAAGAGGTATGATGGGTAATGTTGAATTTTATACATAGCTCTATGACATCCTTGTTTTTAAAAGGTCCTCCATTATCTCTAATGATTTCTTGAGGAATGCCATAGCATTAGATAAGGTAGTTTAAAATGAACTTCAAGATCTATTTTCCAGTAGTGTAGGTAAGAGGAATAGCTTTGACCTACTTAGTAAAGTATTTGGTGGTGGTAAGGATGTATTTATGGCCATTGGAAGAATTTTTGAAAATATGGCCAACAAGGTCCAAGCCCCAATGGGAAAAGGGCCAAGGGGTGATAGTAAGTTGATGGGATTGGGAGGGAGCATGTATCAAATCGCCATGTTGTTGACAAGGAACACATTTCTTCACATATTTTTAGGTGTCCTACTCCATAGTAGGTCAATAGTATCCAGTATGTATCAATTTATTGGCCAAAGTGATTCCACTAGAGTGAGCCCCACATATTCCTTGATATGCCTCCTCCAAGGACGTTTGTTCTTCATTGAAATTTAGACGCCTTAGAAGAGTTCCATCGAAATGCTTTCAGAATAGGGCATTACAAAGGATTGTGTAGCAGGAAGTGTGATGAATGAAGGTTTTTCTTTGATTAGGTGTTAAGGCAAGTGGGGTATGTCCATTGTGAAGGTATGAATTTATTTCTTGGTACCATGAGGAATTAGGATCAGCACTTTCACACACCATTTTAGAATTTGGTTTGTCACACGCAGGGACCGTAAGATTCTCAACAAGAAACTCACACCATATACTGTGTTCTGGCATGGTGATCAGGGACCCAATAGTAGCCATTGCATTAGCTACTTTATTGTTTGTGAAGGGAATTTTTCGGAAGACCAAGTCAGTGAAATGTTTTTTGAGGTCCTCGACTGTGCAGCGATAGGGAAGCAAATTATCATCCTTTGCTTGATATTCATCCATAACTTGTTTGATAACCAATTTTGAATTGTCTAATACTAATAAACTAAGAATATTTTATTATATGGCCTGACGGAGTCCAAGTACAAGGGCTTCATATTCTGCAATATTGTTAGTACAAGGAAATTGTAATTTATAGGATTTAGGGATGACATCCCCTTGTGGCGTAACAAAAAAGATTCCTTCCGCAAATCCTTTTTGAGTAAAGGATCCATCCAAATAAAGTTTCCATGAGGTACTTGGGGTAAGATTGAGGACTAATTCATCTCAAAAATTGGTGATTAGTGGATGTTGTCCATCAACAGGTAATTCTGCTAATTAATTTGCAATGACTTGTCCTTTCATAGCTTTTTGATCTACATAAACAATTTCAAATTCTCTGAGGATCATAACCTATTTCTCCATATGACCATTAAGAGCAGTGCATGACATGAGATATTTGAGTGGATCAATCTTGGCGAAAAGGTGAATCTTATGATTGAGCATATAATGTCATAGTTTCTGTGTGTAGAAGAAAATGGCCAAACATGCCTTTTCAATGAGGGAATTATTCAACTCATAACCAATAAGAGTCCTACTGAGATAATAAATTGCTCGCTCTTTTCTGTTATCATCTAATTGGGCTAACAGAGAACCTAATACAACCTTTGTGGCAGATATATACAAAATCAGAGGATGGAAAGCAATGGGTGGCACCAACATAGGTGGATTAGCTAGATATCCTTTTAGCTTCTCAAATGCATTTTGACATAATCAATCCCATTGGAATTTGATATTCTTGCATAGAAGATGAGAAAATGGATGCACCTTATCTGGTAGCTGTGATATGAATCTCTTGATGGACTAAAGTTTTCCTTGTAAGCTGCACAACTATTTCAATGTTTTTTGGGGTGGCATCTCTAGGGTGGATTTTACTTTATTTGGGTCAACTTCTATTCTACACTGTGACACAATTTATCCCTGCAACTTACCAGATTGTACTCCAAAGATACATTTGTTGGGATTTATCCGAAGCTTATATTTTTCCAATTGCTCAAAAATGGTAGTGAGGATAGGGATGTACAATTCTCGTGTCTTGGACTTTCCCAAAAGGTCATCCACATAGTCTTCCATGATGACATGTAGGAGATTGTGGAAGATGGTTTTTATTTCTCTCTGATATGTTGAGCCATCATTATTAAGGCCAAAGGGCATCACCTGATAATACAAGGTACCCAAAGGTGTTGTGAATGCAGTCTTGTGTTGATCTTTTGGTTCTATCCTAATCAGATTATAACCATAGAAGCTATCTATAAGAGATAATATCTTGTGCCTAGCAGTCAAATCCACTATAATGTCAATATTAGGAAGTAGAAAATCATCCTTAGGACATGCAAGATTTAGGTCTCTAAAGTTAGTATAAATGCAGATGCCCCCAGTAGGCTTGCCTACTCACACAATATTGGAGATCCATTTAGGATAGTCTATAGGTAAAATTACTTCTGCATTAATAATTTTCTGGAGTTCTACTTTGACTAATAACGCCACTTGAGGATGCATCTTGCGGAGTTTTTGTTTGACTGGTTTCACATTAGGATCCACAGCAAGATGATGCATGAAAAGATCTGTATATTTGAGCCCAGAAATGTCTTTGTAAGTTTAGGAAAATTTAATTTTATGCTTTTGAAGGAATGGAGTCATGTCTTTCTTTTCTTGATCACTGAGAGAGACTACAATGTAAGTGATTTTTGGATCTACTTCTATGCTAAGATTGATCAGGATAGTGTCTTCAATAATCATAGAGGACATTTTTGGTTCTGACAATCTAAATGGTAGGTCATCTTTTCCCTCCTCTAGTACCTTAGAAAGGTTTTCACTAGAGGATGTGTCCTTTATTTTACCTTTTTCTTCATCTGAAGGTGCCTGCGAGAGGTTTTCACCAGGGGATGTTTTGAAATTTTTTTTTTTTTATTATCATTTTTGCAACTAACAGAATTGACCTGGCTACTGAAGTAGGTTTTCTCACTGAAATGGATTTGATGCTTGTATGCTCAGAGATCCCTAAGTCCAAAGAGAGATAATACTACCTCATCCAAATCACAAATTTCTAAAGCTGGTGGTGAATCTTACTGATCCAAGTCAATTTGTTTAGGGTTTTTGAGGGGAAGGCGAGGGGATGAAAGGTTGGCTTGTGTGATAGTGAAGACATGGGAAAAGTCATCAAGGTCATCTCAACATATTGGAAAGGGACTTCAAAAAAATCTTCTTCGATGTCTCAATCTGAGGGAGCTAAACAATAGTCCTTGGAAAAGTTAGTCTTATTTTCTATGGAACCCAATCAGTGTCCTCGAGGATAGCCATTTTTTGTTACAATTTTATTCTTACTAGTTTCATGTGTGCCTTGGCCAGTGCCATGATACCACATGCTTTCAACAATGGGGGTGGATTTGATGTATTTTCCATTAGGGAATGTTACTAGTTTTTCTTCTTCTTCATTATAAAGTCAATCAAGGACATTGGATTCCATGTGTTCATTTGACAAAGACCCCAAATGTTCAAAAGTGGTCATCTTGCATTGCATAAGGTCCTTTTCTTTAGAGGGATTTAATAATAATGGTCTCCCATAAGATTTTGGGGACAAAGGGAGTTGTCCAATACATAAGGCACTTTCAAATTTGTATTCTCCCATGCCCTGATCTATGAAAGTGATCTTTCTTTTAGAATCAGAGGCCTTTTCTTTAGTGACCTTTTCTCTTACTTTAGATTGATCAGGTTGTGTTTTTGATGTCTTTTCTGGAGCTGAGGAAGTTTGTTGAATAGGTGCTTCTTTCTCAAAAGGTCAGTTGAACTCATTCAACAGGAAATAATTGGATTGTTTTCCTTATATTCTTTTTCAATATTGGAATGGTTCAGGATCTCCTCAAATCATGATCTCTCTACCATGATGTGGAAAATTGAGGCATTTATGGTAGGTAGAAGGAACACCTTTTATAGCGTGTATTCAAGGTCGGCCAAACAAGATGTTGTATGGTAGATCTAGGTCCAGTACATGACAAACAGTTTCAATTAGGGTCAGGCCCACTTGTAGGGGTAATGTGATCAAACCTTTGCTTTCTCATTCTTTGTCATCATAGGCCTTTATTGTGATTCTCTTATCTACATCTAGGAGGTCCTAAGAAAGACCAATGTTGTGAATCATTTTCAATGTACACAAATTTGGGCCAGATCCACCCTCTATAAGGAGTCCTTTGAATTTAGTAGATTGAATTTTGGCTTTGATGTGGAGAGACTTATTATGGTGAGGGTCAGGACCATAGAAGTCTTTGTTAGTGAAAACAAGGTGCTCTTGTGTGGTTAAATTCCTAATCATGGCTTGGAACTGGGTAGCATTGATATTTTTAGGAATAGGAGATTCATTCAGAGCATCTTGAAGAACTTCTTTATGGATGGGTGAGGTACGCAAAAGTTCTAAGATAGATATTTGTGCATGGTATTTCCTAACTGGGCCAATAGGTCATAACATGAAGCATGATGAGTAGCAGTAGATGGTGAAGTTGGTGGATTTTTAGATGTAAAAATTCTATCAGCATCTTGGATAGTGACTTTGGGTCTGTGTGTGGTAGAATTACAATTAGCAACTTTGAGGATTATGGTGTTCACATGTGTTTCAGATTCTTTGATGCATCCACAAAGAGTGTCAAACCCAAAGATATTATTTTCTTCTAGAATCCCACATGTTTGATCACTGCCTATGATAGTATTGGTACAATAATCATATGGGATTGCATTGGATGCATTGTTATGATTGTGTGGTGGAAAGGGCTGATTGTAGAATTTAAGTTTTGTATATGATGAGGATGCACTCTGGCCTTCAATTTCAATTTTCCATCATCAATGAGATCTTGCACAAAGTGTCTGAGCTTCATGCATTTCTTGGTATCATGTCCTTTGATGTGATGATAATCAGAATATTCATTTTCTCTATACCAAGTGGGTTTGGGTTGATTCTCATATAAAGGTCAAGTATTTGGATAAATTATCATTCCTTGATCTGCAAGTTTGTTAAAGATCACGTCTAAGGGTTCCACTAATGTTGTGAACTATCATCGTTGCCGACTGTTGTTATTGTCATTATTTTTTTTGTTACGAGGGAATGAATATGATTGGTTTCGTGGTTACTATTGATTGTTATTGTTACTGTTGTTTTGATACTTACTCTGATTTTGATTTTGATTGTTCTAATTTTGATTTTGATTTTTGTTGAGATTTTGATTATTATTGCGATTGTTTTTATTATTATTGTTGGATGCCTGAATATTTTCAACATGTTTAGGATTAGTCACAACATCATTGACAACTCCTTTTTTTTACTCCAAAATTTTGGTTTATCATTATTGGAAGGAGTATAATGTTTGATGGTACCTTTTTGTAGAAGTCCATCTTCAATTCATTTTCCCTTCTTAAAAAGTGACTCAAATGTGTCAAGTGAAACCATTTTCATTTGGAAGGACATCTCAAAAATCAAGTTCTTTGTGAATATGTCAATTAAGTGACTATCAGGTATTTTTCATGGCATGCAATTTGCAATATGTCTCCATCGTCATAAGAAATTAGCAAAGGTTTCTCCATTCTTTTGTTTAGTATTGCACAAATTTTTGAGTGTTTCTTGATGCTTAATGTTATATGAATATTGTCCAAAATAATTTTCTCCAAGATCAGAGATATTAGGAATAAGGTGTCTCAACCTTGGATAATTCCTATTCTTATTATTTGTTTTGTAAAATGTATTTCTTGCAAATAATGTTGATGTGTCGGCATCTTGAATTGTGTGTAAGGAGATCATGGCTAAAATGGTTATGACGGATTCCTATGACACGTAAGAGCTATGTCAGGAAGATTCAATGACAGGTGAAGACATGTGGCAATTGATAAATTTGAGTACTGTACACTCTTCCCCAATCATGGGATTGGGTTTCCTATTTTCTCGGAGAATGGTAAAACCCTAATACGGTTATCTTTTGGAGTAGCCCTAAAAAGTGAAGTGCATGATATAAGTGTTTGTTAGGGTTGTGAAGAGATGTGATGCGAGTGTATTGTTGGAACATTTTATGCTGCCATGATTTGTCTTCAAGGGTTTTGAAATATTCTGAAAGAACTTGCATTGCAAGTGTATTGTAAGCTGTAATAGTTTTGATCAATACATTGTGCAGGTTTTGGAGTGCTGGGGTTTT
>MU224484.1:2747815-2760882 GCA_018584345.1 Thuja plicata
TTGTTTTGTAAAATGTATTTCTTGCAAATAATGTTGATGTGTCGGCATCTTGAATTATGTGTAAGGAGATCATGGCTAAAATGGTTATGATGGATTCCTATGACACGTAAGAGCTATGTCAGGAAGACTCAATGACACATGAAAAAATGTGGCAACTGATAAATTTGAGTACTGTACACTCTTCCCCAATCGTGGGGTTGGGTTTCCTATTTTCTTGAAGAATGGTAAAACCCTAATACGGTTATCTTTTGGAGTAGCCCTAAAAAGTGAAGCGCATGATATAAGTGTTTGTTAGGGTTGCGAAGAGATGTGATGCGAGTGTATTGTTGGAACATTTTATGCTGCCATGATTTTTCTTCAAGGGTTTTGAAATCTTCTGAAAGAACTTGCATTGCAAGTGTATTGTAAGCTGTAATAGTTTTGATCAATACATTGTGCAGATTTTGGAGTGCTGGGGTTTTTTACCGAAAGTTTTTCCCCAGGGTATATCATTGTGTCATTCTCTATTTTCTGTATGCATGGTATGTGGTTGCAATATCTTTGTTAAAGTAGTTAACGAATCTGAAATTGTAAGGATTTAAAAGAATTTGCACAATACTTTCCTATAGAGATTAGCGTAGGAAGCTATTTCCGCACCTGAGTTTCCTTAAAAGAGAAAGTAGAGATTGATCCACAAGGAAGGGACATGAACCATTCCAAAGTTGCACCTCCAAGACTCCTAGTGTAGAGTCTTTTTATGTAAGTTTTTTTATAGGAAACTTCTTGACATGCAATGTAAAATTCTTTGGGATGCTATAGAGGACATGTTTCACTTTTGTATTTCTCAAATTTAGGTATCTCAAACTTTGGGAGGAATGCTTGCATTATGATGGACTTGTCAAATGCATAGGGACAAATCCCCTCAAAAGAAAACTTCTTTTTCCGCCATTCTATAAACCATACACAAGACTTTTGAGCTCATTAACTTGTTGGGATAAATCTGGAGCACTATGAAGAGTAGATTGTGGCACATAGGCTTGTCCTCCTCCAAATTGTGCAACCAAAAACCTAGTGGAGGTCATACTGACTCTAGGAGGGGGTATGTATTGATAATCTCTAGATGTGTTGGTTTTAGATGTTTTCATGCCCATTGTTTGAAATGTAGATGATGTAGACATTAGCACTTTCTCCTTGAGTGGCATTCATCGTCGCATGAGTACTATTGTGTGCAGTATTGTTTGGCAAAGTGCTTAGGATCTGTTGGATTTGTTCTTGTGTCAATTGGACTGATGATGTAGTTGTTGATATAGATGTTGATGTAGGCATTGATGTGGAAGGTTCACTAGAATCTCCTTTACTAGTGTCACACGATGATGTATCATTCAAATTGGAAGCCATGGCTGCAGTCACAACAGCTATGGCTTTGGTGATGTTTTGAGTAAGGAGAAATTCATCAAATCCTGCAAGCACTATAATGTCATTTCAAATGAGATTCAAGAATATTTCACCGCTATTTTGACTAATGGTCTTTTCAACCCTTTCGGAGTTATATGGATCTCTAAGGAAATCATTCACTTATGTAGGTCTTTCCTCTTGATCCACTAACTCAGTTTCATTTAGAGAATTGGGTTGATTGTCAACTTGTACTGCATTGCCTTGAAAGAATTGATAAGAAAAAAGATTCTCCTCATCAAAGGGAGTGTTGGGCATTGCACGCCTCATGTTTATAGCTTGAGATCGAGTAACTACCATACAATGGCAGACTTAGAAGAATGAAAGACAAGAAGATGTAGGTGTGTGTGTAAGATTAACACCTTCATGAAATTAGGATAATAGGCAACAACTCTATGGAAAGAAAAATACTATTTAACCTAAGAATTGAAGTTTAAAACCCATATCATGTCATGGTTCTCTATCTAAGCTTTGTTAAGAGAGCTCTCATTCTTAATCTCTCCCAAGGACAATCCTAGAATGATAAATAAATGATAAATAAAGCTCAAAATGCTCCAAGATGTGTTATAAAACAACAAATGCTCCTAAACATGATATTCTAAATTCTATGCAAATGCTGAAATATGATCAAAAGCTCTCAAATTCTCTACAAATGCCTATAGTAAGAATGCTTTTCTCTTGAAATTATTGGATCCCAAACACAAAGAAAATGGCTTGTATTTATAGCATTTTCCCAAGGGTAGAGGGTAGAGTGAGTTGATCATGATCAAACTTTGGTTAGGTCAAAATATTTGAGGTGTTCTCAAATGGAGGGAAAGTTGGTTGGTTGTCTCAAAGAAATTAAGAATTAAATAACTCAATCATTTAATTAATTTAGCCATGGAAGGGTGAATGGGTTGGATTTGATCTTTTTGATTTGAACTATACAATTAATTGATTAAAATCAATTGCATAATTTTGATTAATCCCTTTAGGCTTGAATTTAATTATTTGATTTCATGATTATTTGATTTTTTAATTTGATTTGATTTTTGTCCACTTGATTTGATAAATGTCCATTTGATTTGATCCATTTGTTTTGCATTGAGATGAGATTTGAGGCAATTGGCTGAGATTTACAATTTTGAATGCTTAAGATACACCTGGTCAAATTTAGGTGTCTACAAATGCCCCTCTTTGAAATGATGTGCAAAGCACATTGATTCAAAGAAAACTTTGATTGTCCTGATCATTGATTTGATACTGATGAGCTGATTGAATGATACAAAAATTTGATATGAAACCCTAATATGAAACTCTGATTTGATGCCTTGATTTAATGCTCTGATTCTAAACTCTAATTTGAAACCCTGAATTGAAACTTGATTTGATGCTCTGATTTGAAACCCTGATTTGAAACTTGATTTGATGCTCTGATTTGAAACCCTGATTTGAAAATTGATTTGATGCGTCACTAATAAAGTTTGAAATTTCAATGCCCCAGATTTGATATAAGATATGATGTAGAATCCCAGTTGGATGATATGATGATGCCCCCTCAGAAATGAAATTATATTGATCTTAGGTGTGAAAAATTTGATGAGTACTGCTAATAGAATAGATCCAAGCTGATTGCATTTCTAATAAACAATGATGCTGAAAGATGTCGAACAAATGCCCCAGTATGAAAAATATGTAGATTTGGTTTAACTGGGTCAAAAATCTCACAAAATAGGGTAAAATAGCTTAAATGGGTTGAAAACCCAAATTTACTATTCATTTTCACCTTTTACTATTGAGATTTTTCTCTGATCCTCTGATGATTGAAAGTGATGGTGGTCCCTATTCAAGAGCATAGGCTTAAGTGAGCACACCGATATCAGAGTCCTCCTGACTACGGGCCCTTAGTGAGTGGTTTGAACCTTGTTAGTGCATTTATTGCTCTTTAAATAGCATTTAATACATGTTTTTAATGCTTTCTAGGTAGAATTTAGTGAAAAGCCATGTAGGATAGATAAATTGTTGTTTAGGGCTTAGAAAACCTGCCTCCACGCATTAAAAAGCCATGTAGGAGAAACCCTTAGCCGCCTAAGAATTAGGGAAAAATTGGAACCCAAATAACCAAAAGCCACCTTAAAAACCCTAGTTTTTAAAGGTCGCTTATGATATTTAAAAAGCCGCATAGGACTTTAAAAGGCCACCTGCTTAGCCAAGCACCACCTTCGATGATTAAAGTGCCATGTTTAATGATTTAAATGTCACAGGGCTTGAAAATCCATGTACACTTATTGAAGTGACACCTACCATGAAGTTTGAAAATTGAGATAGAAAATGGATGAAGTCCTGTCAATCGATCATCCAGATAACTCAATTAGATTCCAAGTGAGAAAATGTATGTCCAGAATGTCACTTAGTGTTTAGGATATTAGAAAATTCATATTGATGAATGTTTGATAGGTCAATTGGATTTGATTAAAAATGATTACAAATTGTCCTTGTGTCTCATGATATAGAGGTTAGGAGCAACAAGTTGATGCGCTCAAGTTAGAGAAAAGATAGATTTAATGTGTTTGATTAACTTAGAATGGTTCACCAATAGAAAGACTAATATGATTCACTTTGTTTCAAAATGTAGGAACATTACCGTAAGTTGCGGGTAAGAGGTGTAGCATCTTAGGTTTTTTATTTAGTTGATGAGCTCCCAACACCTAAGCAGCAGACTATCGAGACATGTGGTCTCAGTTTCCTTCTAGATCTCCCTTATTTTTAGTTGAACTAAGGTCTTTTGATAGCTATGACAGAGCAATGGCACTCTAACCATAACACATTTCATCTACCCCTTGACGAGATGACTATCTTTCCCAAGGATGTGTATAGATTATTGAGGATCCTAACTCATGGAGAGCAGGTGTATTATGATTCAATTTATGATAGCGGTGTATGCAGATGGGTGTTTGGAGACAACACCATTGATGACAATTGTATTACTTGGGCATAGTAAGCCTCTTTTCCCACTTTGCCAGCATTATTAGGAGTGATTATTGGAGGATTAATTCTTCCAAATAGGAGAGGACGTGGCTTTGTGGTCAGATGGGGCCAGATATTGGAGGACTTGATTGCACATCCTCAGATATTTTATGGGGGTTCTTGCATATTAGCACAGTTATATCATGATCTACATGAGGTTGTTTATAGGAACAATGTAACTCTTTCTGTAGGTGCAATGGTATTACAATTGTGGACCTGGGAGCATATCCCTATTAGGAATCTAGTTTCATCACGAGTGTGGGTCCGTCGATATCTGTATGCATTTTTGTATGATGACATGGTTGTCCAGCATTGTCTGGGCAAGTTGACTTTTGGAGACCGACTATTGATGATATAGATCAGGTTGTATGGAGGCCATATCTGCATTGTGAGAGTTGGCAAGAGGATGATGATGAGTTTCCATATATTTTTTCTCCTTGGTGGATGATCAACTGATCACCATTAGTTATTAAGAGATTTTACTTTGGGAGAGTACTCCGTCAGTACGACTGGGTTCAGGACATGCCTCAGGGTATGGCACTTTATGCTAGAGTACATGCTGAGAGATCGATGTGGGGAGCACAGGTGGACTATGAGTTATCCTATTTATAGATTGATTAGCTAGGCTATGATATGTGGGATATGATGATGCATGTCGCAGATGTAGGTATGTCAGCCGAGTATTGAGAGTGGTTTATGCGACATTGTTTTGTTTGATTTACAGATCCAGCAGAGCCTATTCCTAATGTGGATGAGCTTTTAGATGATGATGGAGATGATGGTGATGATGGTGATGATGGTAGTAGACCACAGAGATGGAGGGTTCAAAGGGTACCCAGGGCTCCTCAAGTACAGAGAGATGCAGGACCTCAAATGAGAGGTGGACATGTTAGAGGCTGAGGGGGCAGATTCAAGAAGCCTAGATAGATATTAGCACATGCACAGGTACCTTAGGGTTAGAATCCTTTGAGATTTGGTGTATTTTGGGCCAGACAAAGACACAAACATGTCCATGTGGCCAGACAGGTTCTAGTGCATGGACAGATTCCATAGGTTGATCCACAGAGCAGCACAACACTAGTGATACCACAGGTGCCATTAGTGCCATAGGCACCTCAGGCTCCTTTAGCATCACATGCACCTCTATTCCCTCCCATTGTGGATGGTTTAGTACAATGTGTTCAAGGTTTACAGGTAGGGATGACTGCAGTTACTGTTCGATTGGATCAGGTTTCTACTATGTTGTAGCAGTTTCTGACTACTCTAGCTCAGTTATCTACCAGTACGAGCACTAGTTAGGCACCTCCTAGTAAACAAGATAGAGCAAGTGATAGGGATCCCGATGGTGTAGGGGGTTCAGGAATAGATATAGCTAGAGATGGATCAAGTGCCCCTACTAGGTCATGAGACAGATTTGGGATTCATGATATCTTGATATTGCATTGATGATGTATCATATATATTTTTGATCAAGACTTTGATGTATGGATCATTTTGTTGATGTACCTTTGATGTAATAATTTATATTATAGACATTGATGATGGAAATTTATCTATGATGATCTTTGATTCCTCCTTTGATGATGTTATGAGATTTCCTTTTATGCATATCTACTTGTTTCTATGATGCAATTAGTTCTATTATGGTATGGATGCAATGTTTTAGAGTAGGACATAGATAAATGGATGCAAATGATGTTAATGCAACTTATTTCTATATTCTTTTTTGATTTAACCATGATTTATGGATTTATGAAATGAAATGGATGCAATACTTAGTGCTATGATAAATGATTGCAACTATCTTTTTGATATTTTGGATGTATGCAATGTAATTTATGATGTGCAATTCTAAATGATATGGATAAATGAATAATGATTAATGTTTCTTTTCTTTTCTCTTGATATGAATATATAATGAATAATTATTAATGATTATGAATGCAAAGGATAATCTCATATTGATGACTTGAAACCATTAAATTGATGAAGTGTTGTCAACTTTATTTCCCCCCTTGTTCTTGGAAAATTGATAGAAAGGCAAGCCATTTTAAAACTAACTTGGAGAATGCAATTAATCTAACATGAAGATGCAATTAATATAACATGAATATGCAATTAATCTAACATGAAGATGCAATCCAAATAATTTTCCTTGAGGTTTGCAAAAGAAATGCAAACTGAGATATTGTTTCATCATAGAGCGTTGTGGAACTAGGAGTCGATACAATCCTTACAGGTGCCACTGCAACCATAAGAATATGAATATGACTTTCTCTCATGTGGTAACCCCTTCTATGAAACCAAGTACAACCCTCACTAGTTGAATGACTAGATATGGGAGTATGAATACCGGTTTAATCATGTTCAATGTTGCAAGTGGATGTTGGTATTAAGGTACAGAAAATCTAAATAGCCAAGGTATCCTGTTGCGTAAACAAACAAAGGTTAGTCCTCCTTCCTATATGAGTGTCCTCTATGGTTTTTTGATGACCATGTCCTTAGACTAATTTAGATAAATTAAAGGATCTTCCTCAAAACAGTCACTCAAAAGCTTAAGAAAACATCATGTCTCTATCATTGCCAATCTAGTCGAAACATCATCGATTAGCTAAAAAGAGCATGACTTGAAAAAGGGTCAATGAAAACTTATAAAAAATTTCCAAGTGTTTTTGAAATGTATCAAGATTTTCAAATAATAATTCCAGACAGTCTGATCATTTAGGGTGTGTCAATTTTTAATCTTGATAAAATAAGTCAATGAAGGTCAAGGATTATGTTATGCAATCAAACTATTTAGGGTTGAACAATGATATCTATCAAAGGTTCGGAAAAATCTCTCTTTTGAATCTGAAAATTTGCTTCTGATGTGTGACCAAAATGTTGCACTGTTGAATCTATTTGGCACCAAAAATCTATGATGCATGCCCCCAAGTGATAAATGTGACCAATGTGAATCTTAGGGCAACTAAACCTAGAATGCGACAAAAATGCAGCTCTGAGACTTTATTAGGACGATGCACAAATGATGGATGCAATGAGGATATGGACAAATGAGATGATGAAATGTAATATGTATAAATTCAAGAAGACCTAAGGGACAAAGGGTGCCTATTTCCAAGTTTTCACCTCTTGGGATTATTGCTCTTTTTCTCTTTTTTTCTTTTTTTTTTTTCTTCTACCAATGGTGCCTATTGCTAGGTTTTCACCAAGGCACTTTTCTTATCTTTTTCAAATGTTTTTGGCTTTTGAACTTTCTAATTTTTTTTGTATTTTGACTTTTTCTCAATTTTTTGGTATTTTTGAATTTTTCCATGTACAAAGGTGATGCTGACTCATCTGATACTCTCAACTTATAATCTTTTAGCTGATACTCTTTCCTTTGAATCAGGTGTGGAACCTCTTAAGATGAATGCTATTGATCGGTTCTTGCAATTCATCACCATAACAATCAGCCAATTTGTAGGTCCCCATTACAAATGAATAAATAATGACAAAAGGACCAAGCAAATTTTCTTCCCACTTTCCTTTCTTTTCTCTATCAGCCTAATTTTTTGGATTTTCTCTCAATACTAGATCTCCTATTTGAAAGGTTCTTGGATTGATATGCTTGTTATAGTTCCTTGAAATTCGGTTCTGATACACTTTCAAATGGTCATAGGCTTGAGTTTGACGTTCCTCCAACATTTCCAATTGTTGAAGGAAGGAAACTCTATAATCTTCATCCGTTATTAATCCATGTAATGAGACTTTTAGGGATGGTATTTCAACTTCTAAAGGTAGAATAGCTTTGGCCCCATAAACCAATGAAAAAGGTGTGGCTCCTGTCAAGGTTTGAATACTAAACCTATAGGCCCACAATGATGGATTGATTTGAAGATGACAATCCTTTCCTGACTTGCCAAAAAATCTCTTAAGAATTTTAAGGATGTTCTTGTTGGTAGCTTTTGCTTGTCCATTACCTTTGGGATAGTAAATGGATGAAGACTGATGTGTAATATGGAATGTGTCACAAAGTTCATCAACATATTTCTTCTTAAACTATTTTCCATTATCCGTGATGATGGCATGAGGAATGCCATATCTGCAAATGATATGATTTAGGATAAACATGGAAATTTGCTTCCCTATTGCAGTTGATAAAGGGACAGCCTCAACCCATTTAGTGAAGTACTCTATTATCGTGATTATATACTTGTGTCCATTTGAAGAAGGTGGATAAATCATACCAATTAAATCAAAACCCCATTGATAGAATGGCCATGGTGTGACAAATGGGTGTAACTCTTGTGCTGGTACATGGATCAGGTCTCCATGGTATTGACATTTGCACAAACTTTGACATATTGACAAGCATCTATTTCTAAGGTTTTCCAAAAGTACCCCATATTCTTAGCTAGGTTTAAACCACTCAAATGTGACCCACAAATCCCCTCGTGGATGTCTTTTAAAGCTAATTTGGATTCATCTTCCTCTAGACATCTAAGGAGCATTCTGTCAAAACCTTTACAATACAATGTGTCAGAAAGGATGGTATAATGGGCCACTTGTCTTATGAAATTGCACTTTTGAGGATGAGTTTGGTTAATAGGTAGGGTTTGATCTTTTAGGTAGGCATAGATAGGTCCATACCATGGTGATTCATGTCCATTTGAAAGGGAAATGATTTGGGTATCAGGTAGGTCAAATGTTGGTTTAACCAATTCTTCCTCCAAGAACTCATACTTTTCATTTTGATTGGGCATTTGAAGCAAAGATGCCAAAGTAGCCATTGCATCCACTACTCTAGTCTCGTCTCTTGGAATTTGTTCAAAAGTGATCAAAGCAAAGTAATTTTTCCAATCATCCACCAATTTCTTGTAAGGCATCTATTTTTCATCATTAGTATTATATTCATCATTAACTTGATTAATGACTAATTGAGAGTCCCCATAGACTTGTAATTCTGTGACATTCCATTCCAAGACCATCTTGATTCCTATGAGCAAAGCTTCATACTCCGCTATATTATTGGTGCAAGGGAACAATAACTTGTAAGATTTTGGGATTGTGTAACCTTTTAGTGTAATCAAAAGAATGCCTTCTCCACTACCATTTTGGGTATAAGATCCATTAAAGTATAAAGTCCATGTCTTAGCTTCTACATTCACAATTTCAGAATTTGGGAATTCCACTTGCATAGGATGTGTAGATTTTTGAGGATATTCAGCCAATTGATCAGCTATAACTTGTCCTTTGATTTCTTTTCTATCAACATATTCAATGTCGAATTCACTAAGTACCATGACCCACTTTGCCATCCTTCCAATTAAAGATATTTTACTAAGCAAGTATTTTAAGGGATCAATCTTGGCTATGAGCTTCATCGTATGCAACAAAATATAATGTCTTAACTTTTGAGAGGAAAATACCACTGCTAGGCAAGCTCTTTCCATGAAGCCATAGTTTAACTCATATTTGATCAATGTTCTAATTAAGTAGTAGATAGCCCGTTCTTTTCTTTCATCATCCTCTTGTGCCAATAAGACTCCTAAAGATCTTTCCATTGCTAAAATATAGAGTAACAAAGGTTTTCCTTAAATAAGTGACATCAAGATGGGTGGATTCACTAATTATGTATTCAACAATGTAAAGGCTTTATCACACTCCTTATCCCATGTGAAGATGGTGTCTTTATGTAGTAATCTGGTGAAAGAATGGCATTTTTCTGCCAATTGAGAAATGAACCTTCTTATAGATTATAGCCTTCCTTGAAGCAACCTCATATGAATAATATTCTTTGGAATTTCCATGTCCATTATTGCTTGTACCTTTTCAGGATCTACTTCAATGCCTTTTGCTGAAACAATGTACCCTAGGAGTTTTCTAGATTGTATCCCAAAAGAATATTTCTTTGGGTTGAGTCTTACTTTGAATTGTTCTAGCCTTGTAAAAATCTTGTCAAGTATTGATAGATGATATTCTCTTTTATGTGACTTAGCTAGAATATCATCCACATAATATTTCATAAAGGTGTGCATCATGTCATGGAAAATGGTAGTCATTGCTCTTTGATAAGTGGCTCTGGCATTTTTGAGACCGAAGGGCATTACATTCCAACAAAAGGTACCCCATGGGCATGTAAAGGTTGTCTTCTCTTGATCCTCAGGTGCAATGTGAATTTTATTATACCCACTAAATCCATCCATAAGTGAAAACATAGAATGAACCGTAGTGAGATCCACAATAGCATCAATGCTAGGTAATGGAAAGTCATCTTTTGGACAAGAAAGGTTTAAATCTTTCAAATCTGTGCAAACTCTTATGGTTTTATCATGTTTGGTAACTAGTAAAATGTTGGAGATCCATTAGGCATATGCAATTACTCTGATAAATCCTGCCTTTAGTAATTTCTATAATTCTGCTTTGACTAAAAGGGCTACATCTGGATGCATTTTTCTCAACTTCCGCTTGACGGGCTTAACCCCTGGTTTTACATTTAGATGATGCATTATGAAACTTGGATCTAATCCAGGCATATCAGCATATGACCATGCAAAGTTGATTTTTTTTTCTTGAAAGAATGCAATGAATTCTTCTCTCTCCAAAGGACTCAAAGATGCTGCCAAGTGAATGAATTTAGGATCCTCTTCTATTCCAATGTTAACCTTTTCTATGGGTTCAATAAGTATAGGTGATCTTTCATCTTCATGAGTTGGTAAGGTGTCCAACCTCTCTCCCTTAGGTGCCATAGTTGGGTTTTCACCTTCGGAAACATCCTTTATTTTTACTTTTTTTGGGTCTAGCACTGCCACATGGTGGTTTTCACCACTAGACCTCATTTTTTTGTATATTTTTTCTTCATTTTTTGGATTAAGAGGTTGAACACCTACCCCTACCATCATTTCCAGAGTAAATTCATTGGTGGAAGAATTGGGTTCAATCGCATTGAGGTATAAGGCCATTGCATTGTCATTTGGGAAGTAGAGTAAGTCATTTGGTTCAGAAAGATCCCAATCAATAAGTTCGGGATGCATTAAGGACAAGGATTCATTGGATAGGCTTTCATTTGAAGGATTTAAGGAAATGATTTCATTTGATGGTTCACTCATTGTATCATCATGGTCTATGACATGTGCCCCTTCAAGATGGTCCATGGAAGAAGGATCAAAATCCTCTTCATTAGAGTCCTCAAAGATTTCTATGGGAAATAAAGCATGTGGATTAAATGCTAGCTTAGAATCTCCCACCCATGAAGGTACCCAAGTTTCACCTACCCATTGAGTGAAAAGAGGTGCTTTTTCTACATTGACTTGTTGAGATTCACTTGATGTTTGAGTTGAATTCAAACTTTGACTTACATGTTCTTAATTCTCAACTTTAGGAGGAGTTGCATAAGTGTGAATGGTATCAACCTCTATGTCATGAAAATATTTTTCACACAAGGAGTCCCATTCATAATCCCTAGAATCATCTTCACTTTCAGAACCTACCATATGGATATGTGCACAAAAATCATGCATGGGACTTGAACTTTCTCCTTTTATGTTGAAAACCTATGTCAGCTTTCACTTGTTTTGCTCTCCAAACTAGTTCAATAGGTTCTAACAACCCTCTATGTCAAAATCCTAAGGGTCCTCTTCCCTTATACCCCATTTTCTTCATGATATCAAATCCCTTGTGATATTGATCAGTATGGATATTGATATGTTGCCCCCTTTCATTGGAATTAGCTGAATTGTCATCTTCTTTATAAAGCCATTGTAATACCTCATTATCTTCTTTGTCCATTTCTTGTTTGTCACATTCCCTTACAAAATAGGAATTGTATTTACAATTTTGATGATCTTTGGATGGCTTCCCATGTGTCCTTGGAGATGTAGGTAAATCAAATAGGGAAACTGAATATTCCCCTACCCCTTTTGAGTTAATTTTGCATTGTTTCTCAAATTTGATTCATTAGGGCACTCATCTTTACATAATGATCTTTCTTAGTTTGTTCTCTTTCATCCTTAGTGGGTTTATAAGTTTCCATTCACAATGTTGAAGTCTGAACTAAATTATCCTTTGAATCTGAACCCTCATAACCCATCTTTTCTTTTCCCTTAGTCGATGTAGTTGAGTTAGTTTGAATAGGGTTAGAAGTTGATGTGAAATTTGATGTTGGGTTTGGAATTTCCTCTTTGGCTTCTTCAATGGTAATATCAGGGATGACTCTTTCCCTATTATGAGGAATATACAATTCATGACTTGGTTTTAAAGCATTGCAATATTGGAAAGGATTTCAATCTCCTCCAATCATGATCTCTTCCCCCATGTATGGAAATTTTATGCATTGGTGATATGTAGAAGGTACCACTTGCATTTCATGTATCCATGGCCTTCCTAATAAGATGTTGTAGGTCAATTTCATATCAAGGACCTGACATATGGTATCCTTTTTGATAGGTCCTAATTGAATTGGTAGAATGATCATACCCTTTGAAGACCTTTCCTCCTCATCATAAGCCTTAATAGTGATTTGCTTCTTTGGATCAATGGAAGACTCAGATAACCCTAATGACTTGACAAGGTTTAAAGTGCAAATATTAAGACCAGCTCCACCATCTATGAGAACTCTCTTGACCCTATGTCTTTGGATTAATACCTCT
>MU224484.1:2761023-2801046 GCA_018584345.1 Thuja plicata
ATAAGGCTTTGTTGTGGGTGGTGTTTGTTTAGCCAAAATAGTTGGTGTTTTAGGGCCAATAGTAATAGGAGTACCCCCTTGTAGGGTAACCTTTGAGGCTTTCCCCCTTGTGATGGCATTAGTGGACCCTTGAATAGGTCAATCTTTGATCACAACAACATTGATAGTATTGTCATAAGTATGAGCAAAGTTAACATTATGATTGCCTCTTGCATTATTCACACTGTTTCCTCCATTGTTTGAATTGGAAGATTCTCATTTTTCATGCTTATAGAAAGGAGTTTTAAAGG
Source organism: Thuja plicata (assembly GCA_018584345.1). Lineage (NCBI taxonomy): Eukaryota > Viridiplantae > Streptophyta > Pinopsida > Cupressales > Cupressaceae > Thuja > Thuja plicata. Next base: position 2,761,314 of record MU224484.1, read on the forward strand.
TTGTGTGATCTTCATTAGTTTGAGGGCCTTCCACTTTTATCACCCCATTGTCTATGAGATATTGTACCACATGCCTAAGACGCATGCAATCATTGGTCTTATGTCCTCTATTTCAATGATACTCACAATGGTTATTCTCACTCCACCAATTCATATTTATTTGAGGTTCATATGGTTGTGCCACTGGTAAGTCAATAATTTTATTTGCAATAAGTGTCCTTAATGAATTCTCCAATGGTTCACCCAAATTAGTGAATGTCCTTTTGGGTGTAGGTGCAAAGAAAGGTTTAGGCTTGTAGGTCCCTTGATTATTCCCAAAGTTGTTATTAGTTTTGTTGTTAAAGGGCACATTGGGTGCTTGGTTCACATTATTGGCTTTAGCTAAGTTTTGAGTGAGATTCAAAGGGGTAGCCTTTAAAGTGTTAGCCTCTACCACTCTATCGTTAACCACTCCTTTATTTTTTTTATTCTTTGTCCAAAATTGGTTGTTGTTGTTGGAATTTTGATTTTGATTAGTGTTGGAGGTATTGCTGTTGTTTTTATTCTTGTTATCTTTGTAAAGTTTGATTTCTCCAATTTTTATCAATACCTCTTCCGTTGTCACCCCGTTCTCAATTAGGTCTTGGAATGATCTAGGATATTGTAGCCTTAATCGATAGTTCATTTCATGATTCAAGTTGTTGACAAAAATATCCATCTTTTCATTTTTGTGTATCTAGCAAATACCGCTCTCCATCATTGTAGGAAAAGTAGGAATCCCTCTCCTTCTCTTTTTTTGGTGTTGCATAGATTAAGCATTATAACCTCATGTTTGATGTTATAGGAATAGTGAGTCACAAAATTATAGGCCAATTCCTCAAAGGTTCAAATGTCGGAGGGTGACTTTGAAAACCACTCCATTGCCATACCTCCCAAACTTCAGCACAAAATTCCCTTAATTGATCTTGAGGATCAGATGTTCCTTCATATTTTTCATATTTAGGATAAATAGCATTTTTTGGAAATGGAATCATGATTAAAGACTTATCAAATGGAAATGGACACAAAGATTTGATAGAAAAGGGTTTAGGATCCCCACTCTATTTTATCGTGTCTAATTGCATTTGGAAAAGTTGGAATTGGTTGTTCATGATGTCAATGGGATTAGCCTCAGCTTCTTCTTGTTTGAGTTTGGTGACATCATAATCGTGTGGAAGTTTGAGAGCTATTTGTGCTAGGTCTAAGAAGTACTTCTCCTTGTCTTTTTCGAACACTTTTTCCATAAGTTTCATGAAGAAAGGGCTTTGCATAGCTTCATTAACCTTTTCATCAGTTAACTCCTCATCATTAGGGTCAATGTTTCCTCCATTGTTGGTATTGTTCATCCCTTGATTTTTAGGCTCCATGTTTGTTCCTCCATTGGTATTGTTGTTGGATCCTTTGTTGTTAGGATCAACATTTCCCTGATTGTTTTTCATGTCCTTGTTGACATGATTGATTTGATCGGGATCGATATGGCCAAATGGGAAAGACATCCTTGATTTTGTTTCCTTGATGGGTTCTTAGAGTGGCCTTGAAGAAAAAGGATCACCCGAAAAAGGACATGTGGGTTGTGTTCCTGGTTTTGTTGGTTTGCCCCAAACATTTTGTTGTCCTCCTGTCAAAATCCAAATGAATAGTGAAAAACCCAAAACCCTAAGCTATATTCTAGGTGAAAATGCAAAAAAAGCCCTAAAAATGTCAATCAAGTTTCTATTTTTGCATTACCTTTTTGAAAAACTTAAGTTATAAAAAGTCATGTGCCTTTTTAATGGTCACCTAGTCGCTTAATCCTAAAATCATATTCCATTTTATCATGAGACCGGGCAATTAACTATTGTTGGGATGTCTCAAAAGGGAAAATAATATTCTTTGTAAGTTATGAGACTTAGTGAGGTCTTTCATGTCATGAAGTCTCCCAATGAAGAAGATATGATCTGGAGACATGAAGACAAGCGGTTAAGTCATGGTGTCACACAATATATCCTGCAGTTAGAAAATTAGCATGAGACTTAGCGATTGCTTAAGTCGCAGGGTCTCCAGATCAGAACACAGTTAGTGATAAGTTTAAAAGCTTCTATCACCATGTCTCCAGTTAAAAGGTTAGTTAAGTAAAATATTTAGAGACTTGGAGACAAACTGCAAATTTATTGAAATATATGGTGGTCAGGTAGTCGCTAGTCAAACATGGTAAGTCACCATTTTTAAGTGATTTGGAGAAAAAAAATTAAGATGAGACACGTGTCCATAGTGAATAGAACAAAGTGTATCAGTCATGTGGTCTCCCAAAAGGAAAATATTATTTGGCGGTTAAGAGACTAAAAGATGTAAAAATATGTATTTTAATATTGTCACTAGGTCTCCAAATGATTTAGGGTTTCCAAAATATATTGAGTGACTTAGAAAAGCCATCAGATGCAGAATAAGATAAGATCAACTGTAGTCGCTAAGTCTTTATCAATTTTGCATAATAGTAAAATGTTCTCGCAACAATGAGATTATCTTTAGTTGCATAATCTCCAAATTAAAATTGAAAGATAAGGTTTCATAGGCTATGTCGCAAAGTCTCTGAAGCAAATAGTAAAGAGCAATTTTATTTAGTGATTGGGCGACTAAGGGTAGTCATGACGTCTCATAATGTGAAAAGAACATTCAGAGACTTAGAGATAATAGCTTAAAAGATTAAAAGTAACCAAGGTCACGGGGTCTCCAAATAAACTCTGAGTTTGGCAATACTACTAGTGACTTAGATTCATTTGGTCTCGTGATCGCCAAAGGTTAATCATGGTTAAGCTAAGGTGAAGGAAATCATATAGTCGCTAGATCTCTAGAAGAATTAAGAGTTAAGAGATTTGATCAGCGACAAAGAGATAATGTGTAGTCACTTGGTCGCCAAATATGAAAAGTAATAAGGCAACAGTTGCTAACATGAAAATATAGAGATTCATCATCAAATAAAAATATAGGAGATTAATTACTATGTGAAAAAGGTAGCTGAGATGTCTAGTGAAGGACCAATCATATAAGGACATGTCATTTTGTTCAAATTTTATAAGGGTTTTTCTGAAAATGCACTCATATGAATTTGATTTCCTGTCACATTCATGAGCTACGACTAGGATTTCAATTAATACCACAACATGCAAACTTGAAGGAAAAATTGATTGTCTCTTCAATGATGAGCTAAGTACTTTGAAAAGTTACCATAAAGGGATGATCACAAGTTTATTTTCATTCATCATACATCAAGAATTTTAGAGTGAAGAATTTGCTAGGTTTTTTGCATCCAAGAAGTAGGAATTGATCAATTTCAGGGTGATTCTCCAAGTTTCAAGTTCTTGAATTATTTTCAGTGCACAAAGAAGATTAAGGAGTCCTAAGAGAAGATTTGTTTCAATATCGATAAGAGAGAAGTGAAAACCAAAAAAAATGAGTAAAGTTGTCAGTGTGGCTTCTACCAGTGGGAAGAGTGATGAGGTAGATGAGGATGCCAAGGGGAAAAGGAATTTCTCTGATGAATTGTTGAAGCTATTACCTGGGTCTACATAGAACAAGAGAGAAAATGCCAACATATTGGCAGATGAATACATTGAAATCAGAGATGCCCATACACTAGGTTCTATAGGTTTTATCTCCATAATTATTTTTATAATAATGCTAATAAGGCCATCACAATATCAAACCCTTGGACAAGTGGTATGGCTAGGTTAATTGTTCTTAATGTCTTCGTAGATGTAGACTTGTTTTTAGGTCTTGCAAACCATTATGATGCCTTGTCTATAACAATTAAAAAGAATGATGGTACTGCATTGTTAATTCTAAATAGGAATTCATTTATGCAAGCCTTTGGTTTATATAGTACCATGTCCACTAAGATTAATAGTACAAGGCAAGAAGAAAGGTTTAGGTTACAACCTGGGGTTGCTAGGAATCAATTGAAAAAACATATCCTTAAGGAGGTTAGAAACCACATTGACCCTTTAATAGGAACTACACCCTATTTTTTTAAAGATTTACATTTTTATATCAAGTACATTGCATATGCCTTGTGTAGATTGTTGGGTAGGAATGGAGGAGCAGAGAAGATAAATGCTGGAATTTTAATGATGGTATTAGATTTAAAAGATGTGCATTCTAGTACTAGCTATGATTGTATACAATACATCATTGAGAGAATGCATGAGGGGTTTGTAGCTGTATAGAAGAAGGATAAAGATCCTAATTTTTTACATTATTCTATCCTAATGCATTTATTATTGCATTTCAATTATGGTATCATGAATGTAAACAATTTGAACCCCTAGAGGATCTTTCATGACCGGCCCAATCCTATTCAATTTTGGATTAGGATATGGAATTTTACCTCCAAGGATTGTGATTTCTGTGGATTTGAGAACTTTACTGTCTACCCTTTGATGCAAAGTTTGGGTATTAGCAAGACTAGACTCCCAGTGAAGGTGTTGAAGTTGCTGAGACCTTGTGAATATTTTGATAAGTGGGAAGGTGACCACAATTGGGGAGACTTCTTTTTAGAATAAAATTTCACTATGATCAGAGTGTATGGATGCACACATCCTCCTCATGTCTTACCATATCATGTGCCATCAAGAGTTGCATCTATGGAATTTATTTGGGAACTTTTATTAATAGATAATGAGCACTTTGCACCACACAAGAAGGGGACATTAACCCCTAGGCAATTCAAGATTTTTCAGTTTACAATTGGCAAAGGTGCTATTGATTTAGTGAGAAGATGGTTGGAAAGCTGCAAAATGGGAGTAGCATTATATAGATATATTGATCCAGAGGAATTTATTGCAGGGGCTAAGAAACTCCTAACTCCTACCATACCAAACACATATGTGCATGGTCTTTGTGTAGAGGAGGATACTTCTAGGAATATCCTTGATGAAGATGAAGTGAGAAGTAGGAGAGAGAGAATTCAAGAATGATTGAATTTAGAGAAACAAATAAAAAGAAATGGGTTAGCATTTGGAGGTTTTTACCTTGACCTGCCATATTTTGACAAAATTAAAACTATGATAGATAATTTTTACATACTTTGTGAGCAATTAGACAAAGTTATGGATGTGAAGAAAAGGGGATAAGAACTTGAATATTTAGAATCTAAATATGAGAGTGAGAGTGATGAAGAATGTGTCCATCCACCTCAAATAGATCAACCACAACAGAATGTTGTAGAAGCAATTCAGATACAGGGGGAATAGGGACATATCATAGATTTGATTGAGATTTCTCAACCTGATGATATAGAAGAGCCTGCTACCAAGAGGCAAAAAGTTGACCTTGGTCAGACCTCTCATACAAAAAAAGAAAGAAAAAGGGGATACAATAAGTGCTCTCATTCTGGGAAATAGATTATATGATCATAATTTAAGAAAAGAGATCAGAAAAGGAAAGAGACAATAGCAAGAGGTAGAGGAAAACATAGAATTGCCTCTCAGAGCATGTATTGATGAATGATTGCTTCACCAACAATAGTTTTTAAGTGATGATAACTTCATAAAAACTGATGAGTTTAAGGATTTCCTTAGAGGGCATAAAAAGGAGCAGATTAGAGAACAGTTAAAATCAGATGGTGAAGAAGCAGTAAAAAATGAGGCTCTTCTAGCTCTTCAAACATATCATCCTGAAAGTGAGGATGTTTCTCCTCATGAGGATAGGAAGATGGTCTTGAATAGTGGAATATTGCTTGTTGAAGGCTGGGATGTAGCCTCAACATTCATAATAGACAAAATTAGAAAAGAACCAGATTTAAAAATGGCAAGTGAGATGGAAATGGGTGACATGATCAAAGGATTTGGATATAGTCCAAAATTCCAAGCATTTGGCATGTGGAATTTGTGTCCTAAAGACCAGAAGCCTCAACTTTTGAATATTCAAGAGAGCATGAGTGGAAACTAGATGATGTGGACAGTGCAGAACATAGGAGATCTTGAGATTTCCCAAATAATGACACATTGGGAACATCTAAATGAAGATAAGACAAAGTAGTTGTATGCAAAGTGTGGTGTCTTAATTGAGGAGGCTAGTGCCCCGGCCAACGATAGAGAACTATGTCATATCAAGATCCATCAGCAAGATAAGGTGGTTGTTGAGATGACTAAGAAATTACAAGAAATGCCAGAAGTTGTATATGTACCCTCAGTCTAGCCTCTGCAAATAGAAGAGAAATTTGAAGAAGGGGAAGTGGTTAAAATAGAGGATGTGGCCAAAAGGGATAATGAAGTGGCCATAAATGCATTGAGAGTATTCTTCAGCATAGGATTGATATATTGAAAGATAAAACAAATATAATTTTGAATGCATATAATAAATTGCTCATCTTGCATGCTGAAGTAATAGGGTACATCTCTATTTTAACTCCTTTTTTCATAGCATGGTCTCCCAAGGTATAGTTGTTTGAGAAATTAGCCTCTTTGCAGCAACACAGATCAGGTTTTCCAGAAATTATGTCAGAGGTTGAAGATGCGATCAGGAAAATTAATGTCACTTTACCTTTTTTTAAAGGTATATTGAATCAGATAGAGGCTAATATGAGCTTATTTTCACCAAATTTTAATAGATTTGTTCCTCCACTAAAAGGAGAAGATGATCAGATTAAGGCCTTGGAGGCCTAGAGAAATGAATTTGACAGCATAATGCCTAGTAATGAGGCATTTATTATAGATTCTGATTTAGATTTAGATGGTTTAAATAAAATTTTGGATGAGGCTTTCAAAGAAGAAACTGACATAAATAAGTTTTTAGTTGATGTCAAAAGCATTACTGATGTCAGATGGGAAAGGCAGAAAGGACAACTGTAGAGTATTCAAAGTTTCAAATGGCCTACAGAAGATGGTGTGATAGCTTCGGATTTGATGGCAAGACCAAAGAAGAAGAAGCCTGTTGAAATAGAGGAAGAGATCTTGGATGAAGAGTAGAGAGGAACACATGGTGCTTTAGCATTGAGCACAGGGAGGTTAGTAATTATCAAAGACAAGTGTAGGTTTTCCTAAAATGGGAGTCACTTGATCTCAGTACAAATACTATCCTGAACACCGTCAGACAAAGGTGCCAGAATTCAAGTGAAGACAAAGAAGATCAGATTTCATCCCCTGTTCTTGTCTTCCCACCGCTTGAACATTCTTATTTCTTGTCTTTTATATACTTTTAGGGTTAGGTTCGTTAAACCATCCGAAGCTTGTTGCATCCTAACTTTAAGGATTCCAAGATGGTTTAAGACCTATAAATAAATAAAATTGTAATATTTTGGAAGAGAATGAAATATAATTGTAAGACAGACTTTTGGGCTCTAGTCTATGTTTTTTGAGCTTTTAGCCTGTGTATGTATTTGAAGCAAAAATATATGAATAAAAATACAGTGCAACTTTAATCTACATTGTTGTTGTCTCTTTGCTTATTGTCTGTACTATTTTATGTTTAATTTGTAAGGCATGTTAAACATATTGGCTATAAGGTAGTTATCTGATTATTTTTAAGCTTCTTCTAAGGGGAGAATTAAACTTTGTGAGTAGTTTCACGAAGTACAAAAGTGATTGAGGATTTGATAAAATATTGTAGAAGTGACAGGATAGCTTGCAAGGCATTTTATCTGAGTTGTATGTAGGTTGTAAGGCATCCTACAGTATTCTTGTTTATATATCTTTGTGGATTTATATGTTTTAACTCTATAAGCCCAAGGATAGGCACTGGTCTAGGAACTTGTTAGATAATCCATCATCATCCAAAATATTCAATACTATTCAAAATCAATTACTTTCAGAGTATATATGTAAAATCAAATGTATTCACAGTGATTACAGTTGAAGTTTGTTGATTTCTTAAAGAGAAAATTAGATAGGTTATTCCTCCTAGATTCACAAGAATTGTAAAAGGAAAGAAAGATGAAGATACCTATTATGTTGTTGTCTGTTGTTATTAAGATAATGATTTGGATTGTCAAGATTTTTCTCAGAATAATAATAGTTAGCTGCATTTTCATTTATATATCCATATAAAAATAGAGCATTCAAAACATAAGTAAAATCCACTCTAAAGATACTATCAAGTCAGTAATCAGTCATAGGTAAAACCTGCCTGAGTCAGTGGATCTCAAAAAAGAAGGAGGTGACAATAGGTATCCCCAGTGTTATCAAAATACCTCATCAATTAGTGTTTTCTCTTGCTTCATTCAGAGTATCAAAGGCATTGGGAGTCATAGAGTTATATAAACATTCAAGCATCTTTAGAGGCCCTACAAGAAAAAACCCTAACAAATTGGTGACTCTACTAGGGACTTCAAGTAAATAAAAATCATACCAGTTGTAGTTGTTAAAATTGTACTTTGATAAGTGTTCATTCATCCCTAATTATTATCAGGTGGCGACTCTAAATAAAATCTCTTAGATCAGTACACATTTAGTAAATATCTCTCAAAATGAATACTAGGTCAAGGATTACAAATGATCTTGAGAAGGTTTTATATGGTGGAATCCCATCATCCTCAAGGATGGAAATGTCCTAGAGGAAGAAGAGAAACCAGGTTAGCATGGATGAAACTCCTTCAAGAGGTAAATAGGGTAATACCAGGAGAGACATGAACATCAATCAACCTTCTCATGATGGAAATACTTCAAAATATGAAGAAGCTATAGAAAGGGTATTAGAAAGACCTATAATCACTTCTACTTCTAATGAAAGAGAAGAAACAAGTACATCTAGTTCAGATTCTGAAGATGCTCCCTCTGATGAGCTAGAAAATGAGGAAAAGTTCATCATGAAACAACTGGCCCTTGTTCAACAAATGAAAAGGGAGAGATAAATGAGAAAGAAAAAACATGAGCATAATGATGTTGATAAAAATAAAAGAAAATCTTCAAGACATCAAAATATAAAATTTATAGAGAGGTCTCAAAAGGACCAAGAAATACCACTTACTTATAAAGCTTCTAGTTCACAGAAGGATAAAGGTAAGCAAAAAATGATTGAGTACAGAAAAAAAGAACCTAGGTTTCAGAAGCCTTTAACAGAGAAAATGTCCAAGTTGGATATTGATTTGGAGAAATTAAGAATTGAAAAACAGACCATGGAGAAAATGTTAGAGAAGGCACAAATGGAAGCTACAACAATTGAAATGAAGAAGAAAATAGGTTTTTTGCAGTCTTCTAAGTATTCTCATACTGGGCTAGAAAATATTACAGTTACTAAAGCAAAAGCCACTACTTTTAAAGAGAATGATAGTTTTCAAAGGAAACCATTACATATTGAAAGGTATAAAAAATTTAACTTTATTGGTATCCTTGGATATCCTAATGCTTTCCCTAAATATGTGGGTGATATAGGAGAAAAGCTCCCAAAGTTTGTAGGTAACAATGTTATTTCTTGTGAAACACATTTAAGAAAGTTCATTGATTTTGTTGATGATTTAAATATCACTCATGAGGATGTGTTAATGAAATTATTTGTTCAGTCTTTAGTGGAAGGTGCTAGAGAATGGTTTAGGAGCCTTTCTAATGGCTATGTTGTTTCTATGGATGAGTTGATTGAATTATTTAAGGATCAGTATGGAGATAAAACAAATAAAGGTTTTTTGTTGAATGAGTTCAACAATATCAAAAATAATTACAATGAAGAAGTCACTGAGTTTAATACAATATTTCAAAGAGGTATGCACAAGCTATTTCAGAAGATAAGGCTAGATGAAGAGGTATGTATAGCAACTTATTTGAATGCCTTTGATTCTAAAATGGGATATGCTCTTAGGGATAAAAATCCTAGAACTCTTACTGATGCTTATAAGATAGCAATAAATATTGAAATGAATAGAAGAGTGTCTGGTAAATTAAATAGGAGAGATGACTCAAGGTTTAGTAGGAGAAATTTAAAAGAACTAGGGTATAAGGAATTTAGGGCTCCTCAGAACAATAGACCTTCTTACAATAATACATATAATCTAAAAAATAGAATGCAAAACCATCCTTATGGAACTTAGTTTAAGGATGGGAAGCTTGTTATTCTACCTAGAAAGGAGAAGAAAGATAACATAACTCCAGACCCTCTACATAAAAATGTTGTCCATTTTTGTAATGATGATCCTTGGTGTGAAGCTTGTGAAGCCCCTCATAACCTTGATTTTTGTATTGTTTCCTTAGACTTGAAAGTAAGTGGAGAGCAAGGAAATGATGAGGATGTGCAGTGTGATCATAGTATGACAAATACTTATTCATGTCATGATATAGATTTGGATAGTGAAAATGAAAATCATGACTCTTCTAGTTCACAAAGAAGGGTAGAAAGTCATCATCAACTGATTTTGTTAGATAGTGAAGCTGAGGAAACTGATGACCATATAATATGTTATGCTCAAAACAATCAGGATGTTCCACTTATTAGAAAAGCTTCAGATGAAGAGAAAGCTAGGATTACTGCAGATTTAGTGAACAAGGCTAGAAGCAACTACCATTTAAGAAACAGGGTAGTGGGTGGTACTAGTAGTCAGCCATCAGGTGTCTTTATAAAAGAAAATAAAATAGACACTAACTATGTGCAAAAAAGGAAGGACCTGGTGAAAATATAAATAAACATAAGGTCAAAATAATTACAAAAGCCCTTGAACCAAATGTTGTACAAGAAGGAGAATTGAAAAGGCAAGAAACAAGTACTCCTGTTCAAAAGATGGAAAGAAAAAAGTTAAAAGAACCAGCTCTGAATGAACATATTGAGGAAAGTGATATCACTATTGATAAATCAAAGTCTTAAGATGTGAGATATACTCTAGTGGATATGGGTCATTGTTTATCCCAAATGACAGTTAAGGTGCCATTTCTAGAGATGATGAGAATTAAAGAACACAAGGAAAAGGTGTTGTCATTATAAATAGTGTGCCCATAATAAAGGTCCAAAGTCCAGAGAATGTTGGAAAGAAACCAATTAGAAAAGGGAAGGAGGTTAAGGTGTTAACATCTAAGATTCCTCAAATTTTCTTGAATACAACTTCTTCCCCAAAGGTTGTTGACCCATTTTTTCTTTCACTAATAATTAATGGAAAGATGCTGAAAAACAATATGATTGATTCAGGAGCATCTAATATTATTATGCCAGTGGAAATCATGAGGTAAATGGGATTACAGGTTGATACTCCTCATGGGAGATGTCAAGCTATGGACTCTAGAGAAGTCCCTGTGATTGGTACCATTGAGGCTATGCCTTATAAATTAGTAGTTTGTCCTGATGTAGTCATGACTATGAATATTTTTGTGGTTGACATACCACCACATTTTGGCATGCTACTATCAAGAAAGTGGAATGCTTCAATGGGAGGTAGTATACAAAGTGATTTATCATATGCTACTTTTAACATTGTTGAAGAAAATGTTAAGGTGTTAAGGGAGAGTAGAACTCCACACATGATAGAAAGATTTGAAGACACTAACATTAATTGTTGCATTGATATGCATATGGAGAATTTTAGGATACAAAAGAATGAACCTTTTTATCAGAATGAAGAGGTTGATCCTCTCAACAAAGAGTTGATTGTACAAGGTGATGGATTGTGGAAAATGTACTTTGATGGGGCTTGCTCAAAAGAAGGATCAAGTGTAGGTGTATTTTTAGTATCTCCATCAGGTACAACTTTTAAGTATTCATTTCTATTGGCCTTTCAATGTACAAATAACACTACAGAATATGAGGCTTTGTTTCTAGGACTTGAAATTGCTATCAAACATGGGATTAAATGTTTAAAGGTTTATGGTGATTCTGAGTTGGTAGTAGCTCAGGTTAGATCCAAATATGTAGTAAGGAATGATAGATTAAAAATGTACAAATATGCTATTTGGGATCAAATTGAAATGTTTGATGCCTTTGATATAAGATGGATAGAAAGGTCAAAGAATATAATGGCTGATTTTTTAGCAAATGTTGCTTTAAAAATTGATGATTTGACCTTACATGGGGTATCAATACTGGAAGTCAAGACAAGACCAGTTGTTCCAGACAACATATACAACTGGTAGGTTTTTTAGGATGATCAAGATATTCTAAGGTTTATGCAATGTCTAGACCATTATGAGAACTAGAGTATAGATTATAATACTTTACTGGAAAGTAATGATGGAAAAGACTACATTTTAGGAAATGAGGTTGTCCAGTTAAGTTCTAATCAGATTCCTAGGGGTTTGGTTGAGCTTGAAGCATTGTTTAGTAGTCAACAAAATGATTCAACAAAATTAAGGAATGCCAAGGTTGATGATTTGGAGGAAATAAATTTAGGATTTGAAAATAGTCCTCAAATTGTTTATATTGGAAAGGGTTTAGATTCTCACATAAGGATAAATTTGATCAAATTGTTAAGAAAATATAAACATGTAAAACCATCAAATCCCATTAAAGTTAGATGTGAAACCATTTAGGAAAAAATAGATGCCTGTTAATCCCTTGTTGGCTCCTAAAATGCAACAAGAATTGATGAAATTTGACATTCAACTTGGGTATCAAATTTGGTACCAGTCAGAAAGAAGAATGGTGATATCAGACTGTGTGTGGATTTCAGAAATTTAAATATTGCTTTATTAAAAGATAATTATTCCTTACCTAATACGGAAGCAATGTTGCACAAGGTCACTGGTTGTGAGTTGTTGTTTATGATAGATGGTTTCTCAGGATATAACCAAGTCTTAGTCAAAGAATCAAAATATTACAAAACTGCATTTACCACTCCATGGGGAACCTATGTTTATATCAGAATGCCATTTGGACTAATAAATGTAGGGGCAAATTTTCAAATGGCCATAGATGTTTCTTTTAAAGAATTCATTGATTTATTTATGGTCATTTATCAGGATGATTTAACTACATATTCTAAGAAAGTTGAGGATCACTGTGATCACTTGGGCAAGATTTTCAATAAAGTATTAGAATATGGGGTCTCACTGAATCCCAAGAAATGTCATTTTGTAGTGCAAGAGGGAAAGTTTCTTGGACACATAGTGTCTAAGGAAGGGGTGAGAATAGACCCTAAGAGAGTGGAAGTAATTCAGAAGGTTATTGCTCCAAAGAACCTAAAAGGGGTACAAACTTTCTTAGGAAAGATCAATTTTGTTAGAAGATCCATAGCAAATTTTGCAAAAAATGTTAAACCCATTGTAAAGTTGTTAAAGAAAGATGTCAAATTTATTTGGAATGAAGAATCCCAATAGGCATTTGAGAAAATAAAAAAAGCAGTACAAGAGGTTCCAGTTTTAAAATCTCCAGATTATACTAAGCCTTTTTCTTTGTTTTCATTTGCATCCTTTCATACAATTGCTACTATTTTACTACAAAAAGATGAACAAGGATTTGAACATCTAATAGCTTTTTATAGTAAATCCCTACAAGCTGTAGAACTTAATTATGAAATAATGGAAAAATAGGCATATGCTTTGGTAAAAGCTATGAAGTCTTTCAGGCCATATTTGGTTTGTGATCAGATACAAGCATATGTTCCTCATTCAGTAGTGAAAGATATTCTTACACAGTCAGAGGTTACTGGTAAGAGATGTAAATGGATAACTACAATTTAGGAATTTAACCTTGAGATCCATATTACAAAGCTGATAAGAGGTCAGGGTTTGGAAAAACTCATGACATAAGAAAACTTGGATTTAGTACAAATAAATCAAACAGAGATACATGATCAAACTACTACAAGCATAGAGAGGCAACCATTTTATACTAATATTGTGTTTTTTCTCAAAAATACCAAGTGTCTTGATCATATGTCAGAAAATCATAAAAGAAATCAGAGATTGCAAACTCAAAAATACAATTTGATTCAACGTGACTTGTATTGGAAGGATAAGAATGGTGTATTGTTGTTATGTCTTGATAAATACCAAGCTAAAAAAGTTTTATTTGAAATGCATGAAGGAGAATGTGGAGGTCATTTTTTTGCTAAGACTACTACCCAAAAGATTTTAAGGTCTGGATACTATTGGCCTAGTTTATTCAAAGATACCTATGAATATGTCAAAAAGTGTGAACCTTGTCAAAGGTTCTCAAATGAGCTAAAAATTTTAGGTGCTCTGTTGTTGAATCCAATAAGTACTGAGGCTCCTTTTACTATGTGGGGAATTGATTTTATTGGTGAATTCCAAGAGAAATATAGTGGGGGACATAGTTGGATACTTGTAGCCATAGATTATTTTACCAAGTGGATTGAAGCCACCCCTACAAAGAAAGCAACAAGTAGGGTAGTCACTAAATTTCTTATGGAGAATATTATAACCAGATGTGGTGTACCTGCTAAATTAATAATGGATAATTCCACAAGTTTTAGATCAAAAGAAATGATAGATTTCTATGAAAAATATGGGATCACAATATCATATTCATCCCCATATCCCACAGGCTAATGGACAAGCTAAATCTAGTAATAAGAGTATATTGAAAATACTAAAAAGAACTCTTGAAAAGAATAAAAGAGCATGGCATACTAATTTAAAACTAGCACTTTGGGCTAACAAAATAACAGTTAAAAAGCAACTGGCAAGTCTCTATTTGAGCTGGTGTATGGTCTACAGGAAAGAATTCCTATCAACAATTTATTACCAGTATATCAGTTTATACAAGAGGAACATTTAGATATTTCTGACAATATGCAGAATAGAATGACTCAGTTAATAGAGTTGGATGAAGTAAGAAGAAATAGCCAAAAATAAAACCTTATGTTGCAATAGAAGATGAAGTACCTTTTTGAAAAAAGGGCTACTGAAAGAAAATTCCAATCTGGTGACCTAGTTCTTCAGTGGAATGCAAGAGTAGAAGATAAAGGAAAACACAAGAAATTTGAATCATTATGGCTTGGACCATTTATTGTCTCACAAAACTTTGGAAAAGACTCTTACTTATTGAAGAACATGGATGGAGAAGATTTTGAGTTGCTTGTGCATGGGCAATTCTTGAAGCCATTTTTCAACTGAGAATCAAAGTTCATGCACAAGTAAGTATGTATCATACTATGAATACTTTACTTCGGTTATGTAAATGTTGTAAATAGTTTCCCTTCTATGATAGGTTAGTTAGAGTCCTCTTCATTTTTTGTAGTGGTCTGCAACCTAAGATTCTATGGTTCTTTTCCATAAACTATGTTTAGTTAATCCTCAGGTAGAGCCACTCTTGGTTGTGTTCCTAGTTTTGTTGGTTTGCCCCAAAAATTTTGTTGTCCTCCTGTCAAAATCCAAATGAATAGTGAAAAACCCAAAACCCTAAGCTATATTCTAGGTGAAAATGCAAAAAAATCCCTAAAAATGTCAATCAAGTTTCTATTTTTGCATTAAATTTTTGAAAAACTTAAGTTATAAAAAGTCACGTTCCTTTTTAATGCTCGCCTAGTCGCTTAATCCTAAAAGAATATTCCTTTTTATCATGAGACTAGGTGATTAACTGTTGTCGAGATGTCTCAAAAGGGAAAATAATATTCTTTGTAAGTTATGAGACTTAGTGAGGTCTTTCATGTCGTGAAGTCTCCCACTGAAGAAGATATGATCTGGCGACATGAAGACAAGCGGTTAAGTCGCGGTGTCATGCAGTATATCCTGTAGTTAGAAAATTAGCATGAGACTTAATGATTACTTAAGTTGTGGGGTCTCAAGATCAGAACACAGTTAGTGATCAGTTTAATAGCTTCTATCACTATGTCTCCAGTTAAAAGGTTAGTTAAGTAAAAGATTCAGAGACTTGGCAACAAACCACAAATTGATTGAAATATATGGTGGTCAGGTAGTTGCTGGTCAAACATGGTAAGTCAGAT
The DNA here is from genome assembly GCA_018584345.1 of Thuja plicata. Taxonomy (NCBI): domain Eukaryota; kingdom Viridiplantae; phylum Streptophyta; class Pinopsida; order Cupressales; family Cupressaceae; genus Thuja; species Thuja plicata. Next base: position 2,777,122 of record MU224484.1, read on the forward strand.
TTTTTTAGCAATTTGGAGACAAACAATTAAGATGAGACATGTGTCCATAGTGAATAGAAAAAAGGGTATCAGTTTCATGGTCTCCCAAAAGGAAAATATTATTTGGCGGTTAAGAGACTAAAAGATGTAAAAATATGTATTTTAATATTGTTGCTGGGTCTCCAAATGATTTAGGGTTTCCAAAATATATTCAGTGACTTAGCGGAGCTGTCATATGTAGAATAAGATAAGATCAATGATAGTCTTTGAGTCTCTATCAATTTTTCATAAGAGTAAAATTTTCTCGCGACAATGACATTAGCTTTAGTCGCATAGTCTCTGAATTAAAATTAAAAGATAAGGTTTCATGGGCTATGTCATGAAGTCTCTAAAGGAAATAGTAAAGAGAAGTTTTATTTAGTGATTGGGTGACTAAGGGTAGTTGTGGGGTCTCGTAAAGTGAAAAGAACATTCAGAGACTTAGCGATAATAGCTTAAAAGATGAAAAGTAACCGAGGTCATGGGGTCTCTGAATAAACTCTGAGTTTGGAAATACTATTGGTGACTTAGATTCATTTGGTCGCTTGATTGCCAAATTTTAATCATGGTTAAGCTAAGGTGAAGGAAATCATATAGTCGCAAGATCTCCAGAAGAATTAAGAGTTAAGAGATTTGATGAGAAAAAAAGAGATAATGTATAGTCACTTGGTCACCAAATATGAAAAGTAATAAGGCAGCAGTTGCTAACATGACAATATAGAGATTCATAGTCAAATAAAAATACAGGAGATTAATTACTATGTGAAAAAGGTAGCTGAGATGTCTTGTGAAGGACCAATCATATCAAGACATGTCATTTTGTTCAAATTTTATAAGGGTTTTTCTGAAAATGCACTCATATGAATTTGATTTCCTGTCACATTCATGAGCTACGGCTAGGATTTCAATTAATACCACAGCATGTAAACTTGAAGGAAAAATTTATTGTCTCTTCAATGATTAGCTAAGTACTTTGAAAAGTTACCATAAAGGGATGATCGTAGGTTTATTTTCATTCATCATACATCCAGAATTTTAGAGCCAAGAATTTGCTAGGTTTTCTGTGTCCAAGAAGCAAGAATTGATCAATTTCAGGGTGATTCTCCAAGTTTACAGTTCTTGAATTGTTTTCAGTGCACAGAGAAGAGTAAGGAGTCCTGAGAGAAGATTTGTTTCAATATCAGTAAGAGAGAAGTGAAAATAGAACAAAATGAGTAAAGATGTTAGTGTGGCTTCTACCAGTGGGAAGAGCGATGAGGTAGATGAGGATGCCAAGGGGAAAAGGAATTTCTCTGATGAATTTTTGAAGCTATGACCTGGGCCTACACAGAACAAGAGAGAAAATGCCAACATATTGGCACATGAATATTGTGAAATCAGAGATGCCCATACACTAGGTTCTATAGGTTTTCCTCTCTATAATTATTTTTATAATAATGCTGATAAGGCCATCCCAATATCAGACCCTTGGACTAGTGGTATGGCTAGGTTAATTGTTCCTGATGTCTTCGTAGATGTAGACTTGTTTTTAGGTCTTGCAAACCATTATGATGCCTTGTGTAGAACAATTAAAAAGAATGATGGTACTGCATTGTTAATTCTGAATAGGAATTCATTTATGCAAGCCTTTGGTTTATATAGTACCATGTCCACTAAGATTAATATTACAAGGCAGGAAGAAAGCTATAGGTTACAGCCTGGGGTTGCTAGGAACCAATTGCAAAAACATATCCTTAAGGAGGTTAGAAACCACATTGACCCTTTACCAGGAAGTGCACCCTATTGTTTCAAAGATTTACATTTTTATATCAACTACATTGCATATGCCTTGTGTAGAGTGTTGGGTAGGGATGGAGGAGAAGAGAAGTTAAATACTAGAATTTTAATGATGGTATTAGATTTACAAGATGTGCATTCTAGTACTAGCTATTATTATATATAGTACATCATTGATAGAATGCATGAGGGGTTTGTAGTTGTACAGAAGAAGGATAAAGATCCTAAGTTTATACGTTATTCTATCCTGATGCATTTATTATTGCATTTCAATTAAGGTATCATGAATGTAAACAATTTGAACCCCCAGAGGATCTTTCATGACCGGCCCAATCCTATTCAATCTTGGAATAGGATATGGAATTTCAGCTCCAAGGATTGTGATTTCTATGGATTTGAGAACTGGATTGTCTACTCTTTCATGCAAATTTTGGGTATTAGCAAGACTAGACTCCCAGTGAAGGTGTTGCAGTTGTTGAGACCCTGTGAATATTTTGATAAGTGGGAAGTTTACCACAATTGGGGAGACTTCTTTTTAGAATAAAAATTTACTATGATCAGAGTGTATGAATGCACACATCCTCCTCATGTCTTACCATATCATGTGCCATCAAGAGTTGTAGCTATGGAATTTATTTGGCAACTTTTATTAACAGATAATGAGCACTTTGTACCACACAAGAAGGGGACATTAACCCCTAGGCAATTTAAGATTTTTTTGTTTACAATTTGCAAACGTGCTATTGATTTAGTGAGTAGATGGTTAGAAAGCTTCAAAATGGGAGCAACATTATATAGATATATTGATCCAGAGGGATTTATTGCAGGAGCTAAGAAAATCCTAACTCCTACCATACCGAAAATGTATGTGCATGGTCTTTGTGTAGAGGAGGATGCTTCTAGGAATATCCTTGATGAAGATGAAGTGAGAAGTAGGAGAGAGAGAATTCAAGAGTTATTGAATTTAGAGAAACAAATAAAAAGAAATGGGTTAGCATTTGGAGGTTTTTACCCCGACCTTCCATATTTTGATAAAATTAAAGCTATGATAGATAATTTTTACACACTTTGTGAGAAATTAGATAGAGTTCTAGATGTGAAGAAAAAGGGAGAAAAACCTGAATATTCAGAATTTGAATATGAGAGTGAGAGTGATGAAGAATATGTCCATCCACCTCAAATAGATCAACCATAATAGAATGTTGTAGAAGCAATTCAGATACAGGGGGAAAAGGGACATATCATAGATTTCACTGAGGTTTCTCAACCTGATGATATAGAAGAGCCTACTACCAAGATTATATGATCATAATTTAAGAAAAGAGACCACAAAAGGAAAGAGACAGCAACAAGAGGTAGAGGAAAACATATAATTTCCTCTCAAAGCATGTATTGATGAACGATTGCTTCACCAACAACAGTTTTTAAGTGATGATAACTTCATAGAAACTGATGAGTTTAAGTATTTCCTTAGATGGCATAAAAAGGAACAGATCAAAGAATAGTTGAAATCAGATGGTGAAGAAGCACTAACAAATGAGGCTCTTCTATCTCTGCAAACATATGATCCTGAAAGTGAGGATGTTTCTCCTGATGAGGCTGGGAAGATGGTCTTGAATAGTGGAATCTTGCTTGCTGAAGGTTGGGATTTAGCCTCAGCATTCATAATAAACCAAATTAGAAAAAAACTAGATCTAAAAATGGCAAGTGAGAGGCAAATGGATGACATGATCAAAGGATTTGGATATAGTTCAAAATCCCAAGCATTTTCCATGTGGAATTTGTGTCCTAAAGACCAGAAGCCTCAACTTTTGAATATTCAAGAGAGCATGGTTGGAAACCAGATGGTGTGGACAGTGTAAAACATAGGAGATCTTGAGATTTCCCAAATAATGACACATTGGGCACATCTAAATGAAGATAAGACAAAGAAGTTGTCTGAAAAGTGTGGTGCCTTAATTGAGGAGGCTAGTGCCCTGGCCAAAGATAGAGAACTATGTCATATCAAGATCCATCAGTAGGATAAGGTGATTGTTGAGATGACTAAGAAATTACAAGAAAAGCCAGAAGTTGTATATGTACCCTCAGTCTAGCCTCTGCAAATAGAAGAGAAAGTTGAAGCAAGGGAAGAGGTTAAAATAGAAGATGTGGCCAAAAGGGATAATGAAGTGGCCATAAATGCATTCAGAAGTATTCTTTAGCATAGGATTGATATAGTGAAAGATAAAATAGATATAATTATGAATGCATATAATAAATTGCCCATCTTGCATGCTGAAGTAACAGGGCACATCTCTATTTTAACTCCTTTTTTCACAGCATGGTCTCCTAGGGTATAGTTGTTTGAGAAATTAGCCTCTTTGCAGCAACATAGATCGGATTTGCTAGAAATTATGTCAGAGGTTGAAGATGCGATCAAGAAAATTAATGTCACTTTACCTTTTTTTAAAGGTAAATTGAATCAGATAGACGCTAATATGAGCTTATTTTCACCAAATTTTAATAGATTTGTTCTTCCACTAAAAGGAGAAGATGATCAGATTAAGGCCTTGGAGGCCTGGAGAAATAAATTTGACAGCAGAATGCCTAGTAATGAGGCATTTATTACAGATTCTGATTTAGATTTAGATGGTTTCATTAAAATTTTGAATGACGCTTTCAAAGTAGAAACTGACATAAATAAGTTTTTAGTTGATGTCAAAAGCATTACTAATGTCAGATGGGAAAGGCAGAAAGGACAACTGTAGAGTATTCAAAGTTTCAAATGGCCTGCAAAAGATGATGTGATAGATTGGTATTTGATGACAAGACCAAAGAAGAAGAAGAAGCCTATTGAAATAGAGGAAGAGATCTTGGATGAAGAGTAGAGAGGAACACTTGGTGCTTGAGCATTGAGCACAGGGAGGTTAGTAATTATCAAAGACAAGTGTAGGTTAGCCTAAAATGGCAGTCACTTGATCTCAGTACAAATATTAGATACTATCTTGAACACTATCAGACAAAGGTGCCATAATTCAAATGAAGACAAAGAAGATCAGATTTCATCCCCTGTTCTTGTCTTCCCACCGCTTGAACATTCTTATTTCTTCTCTTTTCTATACTTTTAGGGTTAGGTTCGTTAAACCATCTGAAGCTTGTTGCATCCTAACTTTAAGGATTCCAAGATGGTTTAAGACCTATAAATAAATAAAATTGTAATATTTTGGAAGAGGATGAAATATAATTGTAAGACAGACTTCTGGGCCCCAGTCTGTATTTTTTGAGCTTTTATCCTTTGTATGTATTTGAAGCAAAAATATATGAATAAAAATACAGTGCAACTTTACTCTACATTGTTGTTGTCTCTTTACTTATTGTCTATACTCTTTTATGTTTAGTTTGTATGGCATGTTAAACATATTGGCTATAAGGTAGTTATCTGATTATTTTCAAGCTTCTTCTAAGGGGAGAATTAAACTTTGTGAGTAGTTTCAGGGAGTACAACTGTGATTGAGGTTTTGATACAATATTGTAGAAGTGACATGATAGCTTGCAAGGCATTTTATCTGAGTTGTATGTAGGTTGTAAGGCATCCTACAGTATTCTTATTTATATATCTTTGTGGATTTATATGTTTTAACTCTATAAGCCCAAGGATAGGCATTGGTCTAGGAACTTGTTAGATAATCCATCATCAACCAAAATATTCAATACTATTCAAAATCCATTACTTTCAGAGTATATATGTAAAATCAATTGTAGTCGCAATGATTACAGTTGAAGTTTGTTGATTTCTTAAAGAGCAAATCAAATAGGTTATTCCTCCTAGATTCACAAGAATTGTAAAAGGAAAGAAAGATGAAGATACCTATTATGTTGTTGTCTATTGTCATTAAGATAATGATTTGGATTGTCAAGCTTTTTCTCAGAATAATCATAGTTAGCTGCATTGTCATTTATATATCCATATAAAAATAAAGTATTCAGCACATAAGTAAAATCCACTCTAAAGATACTGTCAAGTTAGTAACCAGTCATAGGTAAAACCTGCTTGAGTTAGTGGATCTCAAAAAAGGAGGTGATAATAGGTATCCCCGGTGTTATCAAAATACCTCTTCAATTAGTGTTTTCTCTTGCTTGAGTCAGAGTATCAAAGGCATTGGCAGTCATAGAGTTATTTAAACATTCAAGCATCTTTAGAGGCCCTACAAGAAAAAACCCTAACAAGAAACTCTTGCCTTAGATAAGATCCGTCTGGTTGTAGGGTAGTCTTAATGTAATGGGATCGAGTAAAAATTGGCATTAACATATATTGAATGAAGATCTTATGTTTTTAACTCACTGAAGTGATCGATCCATGGATAAATTTGCAAAATGCCCAATAATGGCAGATTCTAATCTAGTTGAGTATTCACAGAGGTAAAATGTCCAAAAGGGTATCCAAACATGAAATGTTCTTGTTTTGAACCCCTTGGCATAACCCACTGTTTACCCTTTTTTGTTTCTGGGTGGCTCTTGCTTGTGTGTAGGCAGCCTTTTATCATTGATAAGCGGTCACTGGAATCACTATACGTAGCACTTTGTAGTTAGCAGGCGGTGTTTTCCTGTTGATAAGCGGTTTTAAAATTTTTATACGTGGCACTTTCCAGTGGCTTATGCGATTGTTGAATGATTTCAAGCGGTGTTTTAAGATTTGTAAGTGGCCTAGTTTTGTTTGTACGCGGCTCTAAAATGATGGTACGTGGCACTTTACTAATAAAAGTTGGTTTTATCAATTTTTTTTGTATTTTCAGGGTTTAAAAATTTAAGGGCTTTGATCAGATTTGTCAAAAAAAGAATCTTGCATGAAAATAGAGTACAATCTCAACACACACATCAAAGTTTTACCATATCCCTAAAACCACACTAAAAGTGTATGTTCTTGGATGTTACAGGTTTGCACAAGAATTTCTTCCAAACAGTCTATCTTAGAGTCAAACAAATTTGTCTTTTAACAATGGCTCTACAAAGATAGGTCTGCTATTTTATCTAGGCTTTCAATTCATTCCGCTCTAAATCTTGTCAAAATCCTTTAACCCCTTGTGGGCTTCCCACACACACAAAAGTATGATTTTGCGCAATTTCGAAGGACTACTAGAGGAAGTGAGGATGGCTTGCACAAGGTTTAGTCACTTTTCAATTAAGGTAAAGTGCATTTATTTATAGTGGGTCAGACGACATCGTAGTAAAAGAAAATATCTCCCACTTTGGGTCATTCCCTCTCACCATCCTCGTAAGGCAATTCTCAAGAGGCAGGCCCTTTAAATCTCTATCTAGCTAGCATGAATATGGAAAGTAAGAACCGAACTCAGTCCAACAAGTTTGGGAATTTGATTCACTCAAAGAGTGAAGAGCCTATCCCTATTGTTTTTTTTTGTTCCAAACACCTCAAGAAAAAATTATTTTTTTTCAACCTCTTGACAAGGAGGTTCTTAAAAATGAGATGTGTGGTTCAATTAATCTTCCCTTTCTTTCTACCACCCAAACTTGACACTTTTGGCTTTTTGATCAACTTTGAAAAGTTGAGAGCATATACCTAATGTCTCGTTTGAATGGAAAATAGTAGGGTGTCCCTAATTATGCTAGATTTAAATAATTTTTCACAAGTTAAGCAATGCAAGCTTGATTAGATAAATACCTAGTTTTCAAAGCTAGCAAGGCTAGGTGCATTTTTTGAGTGATTTAGCTTATTTCCACTCACCTAGTGGTGATCATTCCCACTCCAGCTCCTCCAACAAGTTAGTCAACACAAATAGAGACAAAGTGAAGAAAAACTTGGAAATATAAAATGAAAAATTCCCTCCTAAAATCTCTTTTAATGAAAATTTATCTAATCAAAGCTTAAAGAACTAGGCATGAAAATCAATATAAGAGTGGGAAACTTTTGTTTTTAAGAAAAAAACACTTTAATGTAGTGATCATATAAGTGTTCCTCCTCAAATAAAATCTCTAAGAGATTAGCTACATGTATTTTTTTGTCATTTTTAACCTTGATTATCACCTCTTTGCTAAGCCTTGTGACCCGTTCCTCTGGTTTCTGTACCTTCGAGTGATTTTTCATCTGCAGGACAGAAAAAAACAGAGAGTCAAAATAGTGAACAAATCATTAAAAACCTGATTTAAAGTAGAAACATTTACGTGGCATTTAAATGCTAGTACACATAAATAGAAACTTTCTAAGTGACTTTTAAATCCTACTAAGTGGCTTAAAACAATTCACAAGCGGCTAAACAAAATTAACAGGCGGCACATAAAGTATAAAAGGCGGCCAAAGGTTGCTAGAAAGTGGCTCTTGAAAATTAGCAGGCAACACACTTTATCTAGCAAGTGGCACACTTTATCTAATAGGTGGCACACTTTATCTAGCACGCGGTTGAAGAAAGAAAGACGAAGATGAAAGAAACTTTGTAGGCGGTGCTTTATTGTTCACAAGTGGCTCTGAATATTGCATAGGTGGCTCTTCTCCTATTTTTATGCAAAATAGCACAGAGAACAAAGAAAAACACACAAAATATTAAGATTAAACATTATAAATGAGGCTTAAAGACCCACGGTGGGTGCCATTTGTGTGTAAAATATTAACACCTTCATAAAATTAGGATAATAAGAAATAACTTTGTGGAAAGAAAAATACTATTTAACCTAAGAATTGAAGTTTAAAACCCATATCGTCTCATTTTTCTCTATCTAAGGTTTGTTAAGAGAGCTCTTAGTCTTAATCTCTCCCTAGGGCAATCCTAGAATGAAAAATAAATGATATGCAAAGCTCAAAATGCTCCAAGATGTGTTATAAAACAACAAATGCTCCTAAACATGATATTCTAAATGCTATGCAAATGCTGAAATATGATCAAAAGCTCTCAAATGCTCTCCAAATGCCTATAGTAAGGATGCTTTGGTCTTGAAATTCTTGGATCCCAAACACAAAGGAAATAACTTTTATTTATAGCATTTTCCCAAGGGTAGGGGGTAGAGTGATTTGATCATGATCAAACTTTGGTTAAGTCAAAAGCTTTGAGGTGTTCTCAAATGGAGGGAAAGTTGGTTGGTTGTCTCAAAGAAATTATGAATTAAATAACTCAATCATTTAATTAATTTAGCTATGGAAGGGTGAATGGGTTGGATTTAATCTTTTTGATTTGAACTATACAATTAATTGATTAAAATCAATTGCATAATTTTGATTAATCCCTTTAGGCTTGAATTTAATTATTTGATTTCATGATTATTTAATTATTTAATTTGATTTTATTTTTGTCCACTTGATTTGATAAATGTCCATTTGATTTGATCCATTTTTTTTGCGTTGAGATGAGATTTGAGGCAATTGGCTGAGATTTACAATTTTGAATGCTTAAGATACACCTGGTCATATTTAGGTGTCTACAGTAGGATTTATAGATGAAAGGGAATGGAGAAAAGATATGATTCTTGATTTAATTTGATTTGATTTTGATTGGATTGATTGATTTTTGAATAAGGATTGATTTGATTATTTGATCCAAATTTATTGATGATTGATTATGATTTAATGGTTTTTAAAACAAAACATAGGTATAACAAGACCTTGTGATGATATACACACAAAAGGATTAAGTGATATCTTTTCTACTTGAAGATAGACTTTTAATCTCAAGAAAAATGGGATATCACCAATGGATTTAAATTACTTGAGACAAACAGATGGTCTACACGAAATGTTGTATTTGTTTGAAGATGAAGGTCTATAATACTTTTGATTAAGGTCTTTCAACCTAAAAGAGATTGATTTGACTTCTATTCGATTTGAAGTAAAGAGGTTTGATCTAGTGCTCCATGAGGAAGAATGGTGTTTGATGATGATAGAAGAACTAAGGAATTGATTTTAGAAACAAGAGGCTTGTCTAATCATATTTCTCAATGGTGACAAAGGCATGATTGTTGGAATATTTGGCCATGAAATTGTAAACTATGTTGTTGTACATGATCTTGTCAATTTTCTCATAGTACTCAATTTTTTGCTTGATTTATTGGGTAATGTGGTGATATTTTTTGGATTTTCAAGTAGTCTCTTTCTATTGTTGATAAAATAGAAGTGTTGGAGGCTTAAAATTCTTTTGCTTCTTGGAATCGGTCATGTCATATAGATAAAATTCTGATTTTAACTGAGCAACTAAATGTTTCAGGTCAAATGGTCTCAATATCCCACAGAGGACCAAATTTCAAAGATTTGGTAGATTTTGAAGCTCACTATTTTAAAGCAGAGATGACAGTCTTAGATGCAGACGACGCGTAGATGGTGATTTATGTAGATGGCGATCTATAGAGATGTCAACTCTAGACTAGAGATGACAATCTATTATCAGGATAGTGTCTTGATGATTTGGCAGATTTTTTATTTTAGTTTGATCTTTAGTGGATTTGTTCAATGGAAAGAACCAATTTCATCACAATCAAACTAGAAAATAACCAGCATATGTCTTGAAAATAATCCAATAAGGGACAAATCCACCTTGAGGGATACAAGTAAGTGTGACAAATTTGTTTTTTGAAGGTTTCGTTTGTGTTTTGATATTGTCAATGTTCAAGCACTTAAAACATAGTCTACCTAAGGAATTGATGTAGTATGAAAATGTTTGCCCCTTAAGCTTAGACACACACACACAAGAGCTAATAAAAATATAGCCGTCACCAAGTATGTAATGGCTCCACTCATGATGTCATATTAGACGAATCCAAATGATCAAGGTGGAAGGAATGTACGAGTGATCTTGGGGAAGTTACTATCTTCCTTGCACAAACATTATCACATTTCGGGGGTGAACCAGGTAGGCCTCTAGTTTAACAATTCTTAGTAAGGTTCTCCATTTGTGGCTACCCCTTGTAGTTTTTCAAGCCAAATTAAGGCCTATAGCCCTACAAGAACCCAAAAGGCATAGTCTTGCTAGTGAGATTCAGACCTCTCGACCCTGCACAAGTTGAATGTATCCCCCTTTCAGTCTTGTAAACAAGATTGAGACCAAGATGGCCCTACATGTGCCCAATCAAGTGTAGTCTCGCAAGCAAGATTCATGCACTAAGGCCCTACAAATGAAGGATAATTTGAGATATAAATAGTCATGTCTATCCTCTCTTTGGATTGAAGAAATATTTTTATCATAGTGGGGTGGAGTAGTTGAGTTCACTTGTTCCTCACTTGGGTCATTCCCAAAAGATTGCTCTTTTGGCAGACCCTCTAAAGGATTAACATAAATAAAATGGATTGGTGACAAGAGAGGTCTGGATTTGTGATTTTCCCATAAGGGTAAGAGCATAGTCTCCTACCCAATGTCATTTTCTGCCAAACATGCCAAACTCTTGTTCTTTCCAAAATATTTATTTGTTTAAAACAAAATAAGCATGTCTAGGTTATTGATCTTCTAAAAGGAAGAGAGAATACTCCCCTAATGCTTATTTTGAGTAATACAAGGAATCTCCTAATTTATCTAGGTACCTAAATTAAAGACTATGCTAAAAAGCATGATCATTTAGTTGAAATATTTTAAGGCAACCTGCAAGAACAAATGTAAGTAGTTTGAGTTTTTGTCATTTTCAACATCCTAAAAGTACACAAAGTTAGTAGTTTTGATGTTTTTGTCTTCAAAAATGGTGTTGCAAAACCTTTAAAAAGATCAGTAACCCAAAAATATTCTTAAAATGTTAAACCATAGAAAACTTGCATAGATGATAGAATACAGTCATAGACAATGATCTGCACAAATAATGATGTCAGAGTGTAGACAGAGGTCTGTAAAAACAAAGAAACTACTACCTATCAGAAATGTAGAAACTCGTAGATGGTGATTCGAGGGAGTAGACGGAAATTCGTGGAGATGGTAACCTGCACAAATGGCCAAGTGCAGAAAGTTATAGTTTGCTAATAAGAAGACTTAGTAAACACATAAATATTCAATTTTTTACTAATTTTGAAAGCATTTAACTCCTAAGAATTGACACCCTGTCAAAAACCTAAGAGTTAAAAAGCTAAAAACTTAGTAAAACAAAGAAATATTTTGGAAGAGGATTTAAACTAAGTTTGTCTTTTAGCTGGTAGAGATGACTATCTACAGGCGTAGATGATGGATCTGCACAAATGGTGATCTATGCAGATGGCATTCTAGAAACAACGACAAGAGTCTCAGAGTAGAGACAACTTTGCATAACATTTTTTTAGAATCACAGAAAAATGTGAAATTTGTTGAAAAGTTTGAAAATTAAGGGACGTGGGTCCCCCCAGGTGTGCCAAATTTTATGTGATAAAAACATACCTATCCAAAACAATCACTAATACATGCAAATACAAAGATTAGCCATTAGTTTCAATAAAGGTTAGCATATTCAAGTAAAAGACTCAAAAGGAAAAATACATTACACCACAACCTCTGATTAGCCAAACAAATGCACCCATGACTTTTTGATTTTCTCTTAAAGATGTATGTGGGTGTGCTCTACAAACACAATATCAAAATCACACTTGATGATCAAGAATGCAAGCTAAATGACTAAAAGAGTGAAGAACTCAAGAAACAAGTATTGAGAACTTGTCTCAAGCTCTCACCATGATTGAGAATGCAAGATTAAACTAAGATGATATAAAAGAACCTAAGATTCATTCACCATTAAGCCTAAGATGTCATGTCTAGGAATGAAAATGAACTAAAAAGCATGGAAACATGAATATGACCTAAGAATGCAAAAACTAAACTAGCATGATAACAATGCATAAAATGAAGGTGATTTTCTCTTGGCAAGACCCTCTATTTATAGATTTTTGGATGGAAGGAGAGGGTTTGAATGAGGTGGAGCACATGTGGCATCCACATAGGTGCCTTATAAGGGATACATAAGTCATGCAAGAGGCCAAGTTTTCTCACATGTGTGTGACCTACTTGTGATGTGATGGGTTAAGGCATACTTAAAGTACACATGTGAAGGATCTTGTAAGAGGTGTAAGAGTTTTAGTCCAATGAACCAATTTTAGAAAGTGTAAAAAAGTGTTATCAAGGTTTTAAGAAACCTTGTTGGCTCCAAATTATAATAAATTTGAAAATTCAAATTTAGAAATTTTCTCACACACGTGTGCACAAATAATTAGGACTAATATGTATAGGAATCCTGAAATTAGCCTAATTAACCTTAGTTAACTAGTGAGTAGGTATAATTGGTGAGAGTGATATGAGGTAGGGTAGGATCTAGGTTCAAATTAGTTTAATCCAAAAAATACTTAGATTAAAATTATGGTTTAGTAGAATTAAGTCATGTGGAGGAATAAATAAAATATAAATTTAGTTAAAAGGGATTAATGAGGGAAATGTATATAAATGTGATTTAATACATTAAAGGGGGAATAATATTTAAATTAAGATTTAAATACTATGAAGATGAATCATATTTAATTAAATAAATTAATTAATTAGATAGAAAAATATAACAAATATATTTAGTTAAAATTAACTATAATGTTATGGGAATGTTAATTAAATTAATATAAGGACGATTTTGGATGTCTATAGAATGAAGTAGCACATAGTAGAAGAATTACCCCATACACCTTGATGTGATGCTTCTTAAGAATGAAATAGTGTGTAGCATGCTTTAACTAGTGCACATAGAATGTGGCATGTAGGAGGATATGAAATGATTTGTAGTCTGATTTGAAAAATTGAATCCTGATTTGACTGTGTGTCTAATCAATTAATTGTTTGATTTAGCTTAATATGTGATGAAAAAAGTGTCTTTGATGTTAGTTCCAACATTTTAATGAATTTTTGTGATGTCAATCTTGATAGGTTGATAAGATAAATGATTATTTTTTCCTTCTCATGATATAAAGATAGAAAAAGATGTTCTCAAGAAGAGTGATAGGATGATAGGATAACTGATGATTGACTTGTGATGATTCATAAAAAAATGATGATACTAATATTATTCCACTTGATTGCAAAACAGGTTTGGTTTTGGAAGCTATATATCTAGGGATTACCTCCATGACCTTTGGATATGGTCGATCAACTAACTACCCACAAGAGGCGAGTCATAAGTCATTATAGATTGTCCTATTTGTTAGATATGCCTTGGTTCCATATGAACCAAGGTTAAATTATAGCTACAAAAAAGCAATGGCACTCTAACCATAATACCTTCCACTGACCTTTAGGTGAGATGACCATCACGCTAGAGGATGTGTACATATTATCAAGGATACTGAATCGAGGAGAGTTGGTTTACTATGATCAGGTCTATGATAAAGAAACATGTAGACCGGTATTCATAGATCCTAGTATTGGTGATGAGAACATATTATGGGCTTAGTTTATCTCATTCGTGGTACTTCTTGTAGTTTTGGGCTCTCTAATCAGAGGTTTCTTGCTTCCTGACCACTGAGGTCATGGATTTGGAATTAGTTGGGGATGGATCTTGGAGGACATGGTTGAAGATCCATGGAAATTTGACTGGGGTTTCTATACTGGCACAATTATATCATGAGTTACATCATGTTGTATATAGAGGTGGGCTTGCACTCTTAGCTGGTGCAGTGGTAGAATAGCTTTGAATATGGGAGCATATTCCAATCATGTGGTCAGTCACTATGATCCACATAGATTTAGGGTGGCCATATGGTTATCTTAATGAGGGTATAATAGTCCAGTCCCATTTGGGAAAGCTAGAGTTTTGGTGACATATGTTGGATGACATAGATCAACTCATGTGACATCTTTACTTTGGCTGTAAGGAAAGGCTTGAGGATGATGCAAATATACCATATATGTATGTACCTTATTGGATGATAGGATGGTCTTCTTTGATTATCAAGTGATTCTACTTTTACAGAGTGATGAGACAGTATGGGCAGACATAGGACATCTCATAGGGTTTAGCTTTATATGCTCGGGTTTAGGCAGAGAGATCGATGTGGAGTCTATAGGTGGATTTCAAATATTCATGCGAGGACATACATCAGATGGGTTACATGATCTAGGACATGCTAGATCATTTAGTCAATGCAAGGATATTAGTAGATTACACTCAGTGGTTTTCTTGAAATAGATTCTTGAGATTTAGAGACCCAGGGGAGCATATACCTGATATTGATGATCCCTCCAATAATGATGGAGGTGGTGGAAAATCACTAAGATAGAGAGTCCTGAGGAAAGGTGGAGGTGGATATGGTGGGGGATGTGGAATAATATTGAGAGTGAGAGGTGGAGGGATGAATGACAGGGTGTAGATGAGGGGTGGTGGGATTGGTCGCAGGATTCTGCAGGTTCTATTGGCATTTTGGGGATAGAGATGACAAAGAGTGGCTAGACATGATAAACTAGTGCATGCTATACATGTGTAGTAGGCTCCAGTGATTCTAGTGATCCTGGTGATTCTAGTAGTACCACAGGTTTTGATATCTCTATATGTACCTGTATCTCTACAAGTTCAATAGGATATGGATACACTTATATAGGATGTTAGGGTTCTACAGGATGGGATGACAACTATGAGTAGCTAGATTGATCAAGTTGCTACTATGATGCATATCTTCATGACTATGATGGTACAAAGGCCTAGTGTTACGATTACTAGTCAGGTTCCTTAGATAGATCCAGGTAGTTCAGCAGGCAGAGGGACAAATGACACAAGTGTCCTAGGTGATACCAGTGATGCAGGAAACATAGGTGGCACTAATGGGACAGTTGGTGTAGGTGGTGCTCCTAGTTGATTATGAGCTTCCCTCTTGTTGTGATTTACCATGATGTACTTTGATCGAGATTATTTATGTACCTTTGATTTATGTATGTTTGAAATACATTGATAGACATGATGATGGACATTTGACGACTTCTTTTATGATAGACACTCTTTCTCTTGATTTGATATTCTCTTTATGATGTCAATATAAGTTGGACTTTATATTTTGATGATTTATGGATGCACTTCTACATGATTATGTATTTACTTTTTTCTGTTTTGGGGTATTTGTCTTATCTATGACAATAGTTAGATGGATGAAACATGTATGATTCAAATTCTTTTATTTAATTCTCTTAATTATCCTTATGCAATGATATGCAATGTAACTAGATGAGGAAATGCATTTATTTTTTTTATTTTTTTATGCATATATACCTTTAATGAAATGCACTTTAATGATGAAAACTATTGGATGAATAATGTTGAATTATTTATGCAAAAACTTTAAGAAACAATAGATAATAAATATAAATTTAATGCTTAATCATTAATGATATGTAATGTTTTTTTATTAAAGTCCAACATATTCGATCTAAAAAGAGAAATTTTCTTTTTTGATGATATCAACCCTTTGAAACATCTTTCCCTTAACCTAAGGAAATCCTTTATGAAAAACTACCCCTTACATGAATGCAACTAACTATCATTATTGCAAAGAATGCATGGATTTAACTTTTTTATCATGGATTTCTTAGCACGTACAACCATCACTGGTGATTTTGACAAACCATGATGATTTGGATAATGCTATCCTCATATGTAAACCATGAAGCTGATACAAATCTCATTGGTTCAACCATGGGAGTATGAATACCACTTTCATCAAATTCAATGTTGCAAGTTGATGTTGGCATTAACATATGGAAGATCTAAATGGCCAAGCTATCCTTTTGTGTAAACACATAGAGATTGAATCCCCTTCACATGCACAATGTCCTTGATGACTCTTTGATGACCATGTCGTTAGAAAAATCACACACTTCTAAGAGTCTATCTTAAAATAATCACACAATAATCATAGAAAGATGTCATGTTTTCATCATTGCTAATCTAGTCGAAACATCATTGATTAACTAAAAATACATGACTCAAGAAAACTCAATACCCCATCAAAACATGAGTGTTGTTGTATCCATATTTCAAATAGAACTTCATCCATTTCAATCTTTTGGGTTTTGTATATTTTAATCCTAATATTAATAAGTCAATGAAGGTCAAGGATTATGTCGCGTCAAGATCACATGTGAAACCAATCAATGATGTAAATCAAAGGTTCAAGTGTCTATTTGTTATTGTTTGATGCCTTGATTCATGTGAATTGGTGCTTGATTTGATGAAATCTACTGAGTTGGATTAATGCCCCCAGTTGGAAAGAAATGCGTTGGGCTTGGGGAAACTTCCAAAATATGACAAAAGCTCAGTATATGCAAGATGAAGCTCAGAGGCTTTAATATGACTATGCACAAATGATAGATGCAAGGATATGTACAATGATGACAGAAAGATGTAGATGGAAAATGAAACTAGGCAAAACCTAAGGGTCAAATGGTGTTTGTTTACCTGGTTTTCACCACTTGAGTTTATTTCTCTTTTTGGTTTGTTTAATCTACCAAGGTGCCTATTGCTAGGTTTTCACCAAGGCACTTTTTACATTTTTCTCTTTTATTTTTATTTATTACCAAGGCACTTTTTTGCCAGGTTTTCACCAAGGTAACAAGTTTGTCAGGATCCATATTTGAATGTTTTTTCTTTCTTCGTGCTCAATTTTCTACCTTTTTCTCTTTCTCAAGACCATTTCCATTGTTTTTGAATTTCTTCAAAATCTCTTTTCCACTATTTTTGGATTATTTCAGGATCTCTTTTTATTGTACAAAGAATGATTCTTTCCTCTCATATGATACTCTCTCATCTTATTGTCTTTCATCTACCTCTTTTGCATAGAACCTCTTCAAGTGGATGTTATTAATGGGTTATTGTAACTCATCTCCATCACATTCAACTAACTTGTATGTTCTCATGCCAAACAAAGAAGTAATGATAAATGGTCCTAACTAGTTTGCTTCCCACTTTCTTGTCTTCTCTCTTTCCACTTGGTTCTTAGGATTTACTGTCAACACTAAATCCCCAACTTAGAACACTCTAGTTTTTATCTTCCTGTTGTAATTCCTTGACATTCTATTTTGATATACCTTGAGATGTTCATATGCTTGAGTTTGGTGTTCTTCTAGTAACTCTAGTTGTTGAAGCCTAGCAACCCTATAATCATCATATGTTACTAAGCCATGTAGGGAGACTCTCAAGGATGGGATTTCAACCTCTAAAGGTAATACCACTTCTTTTCCATAGACCAATAAAAATGGTTTTGCTCCTATTGGTGTCCTTATGCTGGTCCTATATGCCCATAATGTATGATTCAATTGTACATGCCAATTTCTTCCTGATTTATCAATCGTTCTTTTCAAAATTGTGAGAATGTTATGGTTTGCTTCCTCTTCGTGTCCATTCCCTTGAGGATAATAAATGGAAGAAGAATGATGTATACTCTGGAACTTGTAACAAAGGTCATCCACATCTTTTTTCTTGAATTTATTTCCATTTTTAGTTATTATAGCATAAGGAGTGTCATTTCTACAAATTATGTGATTTAGGATAAACATTGAAATTTGTTTACCTATTGTGATTGTCAAAGGCACAACTTCTACCCATTTAGTGAAGTATTTTGTTATAGTTATGATGTATTTATGACCATTTCTTGAAGGCAGGTAAATTATCTCTATTAAATAAAACCCACATTGATAAAAGGGCCAAGGTGTGGTCATTGGGTGTAAATCTTGTGCTGGCGCATGAATCATGTTCCCATGATATTGGCATTTCTGACATATCTTGACAAAGTGACAAGAATCCTTCTCTAGAGTTGGCCAAAAGTATCCCATGAAAATGATTTTCTAAGCTAAATTTAACCCACTCTAGTAAGACCCAAAGATCCCCTTATGAACCTCTCATAAAGATAATGTTGATTCCGCTTGCTCTAGACACCTAAGAAGTATTCTGTCAAGAATCTTGTGATACAATGTATCAAAAAGGATGGTATAATGGGAAGTATTGCGTATAAAGTATCTCTTTTGATTGCGGGTTTGGTACAAGGGTAAATTTTGGTCTTGTAGGTAAGTAAAAATAGGTCCATACCAAGGTGATTCATGTCCAACTAATAGGCATATGATTTGGGAATCAGGAAGGTCAAATACAGGTTTCACCAACTCTTCCACCAAGAATTCATATCTAGAATTTTGTTTTGGAATTTGAAGAAGACAAGCTAAGGTCACCATGGCATCTATTTCTGTCCCTTGGAATTTTCTCAAAATTTATTGAAGAAAAGTATTTTTTCCAATCATCTATCATCCTCTTGTAAGGCATCAACTTTTCATCCTTTTTTTGGTATTCATCATTAATCTGGTTTATGACTAGTTGAGAATGGCCATGCACATGCACTTCTGTCACTTTACACTCTAAAGCCATTTTGATGCCTATAACTAGGGCTTCATATTCTGCAATATTTTTGGTGCATAGAAAAAAAAGTTTGTATGACTTTGGAATTGTGTAACCTTGAGGGGTAATAAAAATAATTCCTTCCCCCGATCCATGTTGGGTGTAAGATCCATCAAAGTAGAATTTCTATGTTTTTGCCTCCACATTAATTATTTCTAAATCTGGAAATTCAACTTGAATAGGATGATTATCAACTAAGGAGGCTCCTCCAATTAATCTGTTATAACTTTTCCCTTGGTAGCTTTTCTATACACATATTCTATATAAAACTTACTCAAAACCATCACCCATTTGGCCAATTTTTGTGTGAGATTTGTTTTTCTAGGTAGATACTTTAAAGGATTGATTTTAGAAATTAGCTTAACTTTGCACACCTGAATATAATGGCATAGCTTTTGGGTAGCAAAACTATTGCAAGGAAAGCTCATTCAATGAAGCTATAGTTGAGTTCATAATTGACCAATGTTCTACTAAGATAATAGATTGCCTTTTCTTTTCCATCTTTATCTTCTTGAGCCAATAATACTCCTAAAGATTGATATATTTCTGAAATGTACAAGAGGAAAGACATAAGTATAGGTGGATTCACCAAATATGACTTCAATAAGGAGAAAGCTTCCTTAAATTGTGTATCCCATTTGAAAACTATGACTTTATGTAGAAGTCTAATGAAAGAATGACACTTTTTCCATAAATTGAGATATAAATATTCTTATGGATTGAAACCTTCCTTATAATTATCTCATTTGGCTTATGTTCTTTGGTGCATCCATGTCCATGATAGCTTGAGATTTCTTAGGATCAAATTTTAATCCCTTTGTTGATACTATGTAACCCAATAACTTTCCTAATTGTACCCAAAATGCACACTTCTTGGTATTTAACCTAACTTTGAATTTTTCTAACCTTGTGAAAATATTTTCTAGGATTGGTAAATGATATTTCCTTTCATGTTGTTTAGCTAAGATATCATCCACATAGTCTTCAAGAAATGTATGTATCATATCATGAAAAAATGTGGTCATTGCCCTTTAATAGGTAGCTCGAGCAATTTTTAGGACATGACGTTCCAAAACTTGAAGGGCATGATGTTCCAAAAAACATTACCCCAAGGGAATGTGAAGTTTGTTTTATCTTGATCTTTGGGGTCTATCTTAATTTGGTTATATCCACTAAATCCATCCATAAGGGAAAACACAGAGTATCCTGCCATCAAATCCACTATAGCATAAATGCTAGGTAATGGAAAGTCATCCTTCGGGAATGCCAAGTTGACATCTTTGAAATATGTTCATACTCTAATTGATTTATTATGATTTTAAACAAGAAAAATATTGTATATCCATTTCGCATAATCTATAGCCCTTATCACTTTGAACAATTTTTCCAATTCTACTTTCACTAGCAAGGCTATATGGGGATGCATCTTTCTTAGCTTTTGTCTCACTGGCTTAGCTCCTGGTCTTAAATTGAGATGATGCATAATGAAAATTTAATCAAACCTTGGCATATTTGAATAATACCGTGCAAAGTTAACTTTCTTTTATTTGAAGAATTAGGTGAAATCTTCCCTTTCTGTTGGAGTTAATGAAACTACAGGGTGTATGAATCTTGGTTCTAAATCAGTGCCAATATTAACTTTCTCTATTGGTTCAATCATGATAGGAGATATTTGTTTATCATGTTTTGGAAAGGTGTCCAACCTCTCTTCCTTAGGTTCCACATTTGGGTTTTCACCTTTAGAATCATCCTTTATTTTTACTTTTTGGATCAGCCAGTACATTGTGGTTTTCACCACGAGACAATTTCATTTTTTAGTTTTTTTAGTTTTTATCTTTTGGATTTGAGAGATTGTCCCTTTTCTTCCACTACTATACTTTGATCTAATATATTGGTGAAAGAGGGTTCAACTTCATTTAGGTATAGGGCCACAAAACTGTCATTGGGAAGAGAGAGTATGTCGTTTGGCTCAGCTAGGTCATAATCAATTAATGTGGGGTGGATAATGGACAAAGGTTCTATTGGTTGTATTTCCTATTTTGACAGTTTTCCTGGTTCCTTGTTCTGCTCTCTATATTCTGATGTGCTCAATTCTATTATCTCTTGTTCATTATGCCCTTACCCATGTCAAGTTTCAGGTTTTCAAGTCATAACCCTGCTCAATTTGTAAAAACCCTGAAAACCCTTGCCTTTCCAAGTGTTAAACGTTAAAATTAAACCCTAGGTCATGGCGCTTCTG
Source organism: Thuja plicata (assembly GCA_018584345.1). Classification (NCBI taxonomy): domain Eukaryota; kingdom Viridiplantae; phylum Streptophyta; class Pinopsida; order Cupressales; family Cupressaceae; genus Thuja; species Thuja plicata. The sequence continues at coordinate 2,798,480 of MU224484.1, forward strand.
TTTCAAAGTTACTTTTTCCATTCACTTAGGGCATGTGTCTCAATTGAATTGCCTTGTCACGATACCCCGAGCAAATATTCCAATTGTCATCCCAACTTCATGTTTTCCTTGTGTCGCGTGGTCTCGTTTAAATTCAGCATATTCCTTTGGCTTTACGAGACTCAGCGATTCTTTTATGTCGGGTAGTCACGGGATAAGTATTTCAAAAAGCATTGTAAAGAAGGGACCCACTACTTAGTCGGGTGATCGCAGGAGATTCTTAACAGTTATGCAAATGTCTTCAGACTTCGCGATTACCTTTTGTCACTTTATCGCCAAATGAGTCAAAGTTAATAGTTATGCGAGGCTTTCAGTCACATGGTCTCAAAATAGAACAGCGGTTAAGGGATTTTGACTCAGACTTCGTGACTAACCGTCTGTGGTTTACAGTTGCTTAGTCAGGTTATCGCCAGAATAAGATTGATGTTTCAGTTTTCCATTATGCAGCAAGAGGACAAATGACTGTGTGACATGTGTTATAAGGCGAGTGGATATTAAAAGATTATCGCATGGTCGCCAAAAGGAGGAAAGGCACTCAGCGACAATGAGACTAAGTACTTTCCCTTCAGTCGCAATGTCTGGGAATGATTTAAGGGTATGCATGAACATATAGTGATTAAGTGACGGCCATTGGATGAAGGAATAAGAAGATCTGATGGTGGTCGCTAAGTTTGAGAAGAAAGGTGCCCTAAGGGAAAATTCCTCCCGACTTGGTGATTAAGGTATGTCGCACAGTCGTCAGAAGTGGAAAAAGGGGCGCATTTGACCTGTTATGGTGAAGTTAAACATTCAGGACTTGATTCTATGATCGAGCAACTAGGTGTGGTCGCATAGTCTTGAAATAAAAATTAAACACTCAGCGACAAGGAATTAACTGTAAAGGTTAAGAAAGATAGTTAGTCGCAAGGTCTCACAAAGAATGATGAGTTAATGTTAACTATGTGTGACTATGATTTCAAGTGTGTCACGTGATCGCTAGATCATGAGTTGGGTCAGCTAAAGGTAAGAATATGCATTGTTACCATGTCTTGAGATGGAACCATGGTTAGTAATAGAGGCCTACGACAAAGAGACTTAATACAGTCATGCAATTGCCTGATCCCAAAATCTAAAAAATGGCGGCAATTTTTTCGATGTGACAGTATGAGTCGCTCAGCAACCAATCACAGGCTTGTATTTTGATCACTGTGAAAAAAGAGTAGCTGAGATGTAAGACAGATAACAAATCACAGTGTGACATGCTAGCTCTTTTAAATGTTATATGATTGCTCTGAGGATTCACTTTCAAAAATTTGATTTCCTGTCAAGCTCAGAAACTACGCCTAGGTTTTTTCAAGTTCAAAGCATGGTGAATTAATGATAGAACTGATGTTTCTGAATTATGAGCATTGTACTCTGCATGATGACTATAAGGAGTTGATGGTGCATTCATTCACATTCACCGTGCTTTCAGTTTTCAGAGCCAAAGTTGCTCAGTTTTCAGAAAAAGAAATATTCTGCTCAGCTTGCTGTGTTTCCAAAGTTCGCCAAAGAGTTCTAAATTTTAGGAAATTATGCACAGGATAGTCAGCTGATATCTAAGATAGATTTGTTTCAATATCAGTAAGGAGAAAGAGATTCAGAGTATTGCAAATATGAGCGGAGCTATGAGTGTTGCTTCGACAAGTGGAGGGAGTGAAGAGGAGCACAAAGGAAAGGCAAGTTTCTCTGATGAGTTTCTACGTCTCTTGCCTGGTTCAACGTAGAATAAGAAGGCTAATGCAAGTGTCCTCTTGGATGAGTAAAAAGATATTCGAGATGCTGTGACTCCAGGGACAACAGGTTTCTCCCTTTTCAATTATTTCTATAAAAATTATGATAAGCCTATCCTGGTATCAAACCCTTGGACATGTGGTTTAGCTAGATTGCTTGTTCCTGATGTCTTCCTTGATGTAGACCTATTTTTAGACTTAGCCAATCACTATGACGTCCTGAAAAAGACCATCAAAAGGGATGATGGCACTGCCCTGCTAATATTAAATAGGAACTCATTCATGCAAGCCTTTGGCTTATTTAGCACCATGTCTACTAAAATTGACATGGCAAAGAAGGAGAAGAGATATAGTTCCAAGCCTGGTATTGCTAAAGGCTTATTGAAGAAACACATGTTAAAAGAAGTGAGAAATTACTTAGATCCTATGAAAGAGCCTAATCCATATTATTATAAGGATCTACACTTCTACATTAAGTATAATGCTTATGCCCTATGTAGAGTGCTATGGATAGATGGAGATGCAGAGAAAATCAATGCTGGCATCTTAATGATGGTACTAGACTTGAAAGAGGTGCATTCAAGCACCAGCTACACATAATTGATGAAATGCATGAGGGTTTCATTGCAACCCAGAAAAGACTAAAGAAGCCAAAGGAGAAGGAACCTAAATTTTTGCATTATTCAGTCCTAATGCACCTCCTCTTATACTTCAATTTTGTAATCATGGATGTTCATAATCTGACTCCTCAGAGATTCTATCAAACAGCACCAAATC
>MU224484.1:2830038-2842269 GCA_018584345.1 Thuja plicata
TATATATATATATATATAGTTTTTTTTGTGTTAATTCATTTAGTTTTAAATAGTTTTATTTATATATATGAGGTTTATAAAATTAATTAATAATAGTATTAATATCGAAGTTTAATATTGATATCTATTATTAAATGTTACATTTTTTTTCTCTTGTTATAATTATATTTAACTATTAGTAATTATTAGATGGATTAATTTATATAAGGTGGATTTTAAATCAATCTATAAAGGTTTTAATTTGCATTTTCCTTAGAAATTAATTATAGTTTTGTTAGTAATTTAATTAGGTAAACTAATTTGCATAATGTTATTATAAATTGGTTTATCACTGAATTTTTGATTAGTTCTTTTTGGAAATGTGTTTATGATGCAAGAGCATCTTGGGTCTTTGGCAATCCTGCTCAAGAAATAATATGTTTACTTCATTTCTTAATCTGTTCTTTGTTGCTCGACATGTTTGTTCTTTATTGCTCGACATGCTTGTCAAGTAGCTCGGTCTTGATTATGATTCTGTTGCTTGGCTCCTCTTTGGCTGAGGTGTTTTGTTGCTCAGTCATGCCTGTGCCGAGTTGGTTTTTTTGAGAGTTGGAGCTGTTGGCTGACTTCTTCATTTAATTTTTGCAGCTGGATTTATTTGAGATCTATCTTGGGATCCATGTGGACCTAAATCTAGGTGTCTCCTTTGGGTTTTGAGCATCGACTTCCTTGTTGGTCTCTTTTATATATTCTTTTGTATGTTCTTAGTTTGGTAGAAGGTCTTAGAGAAAGAAGGCAAATGTTAAGATATTGAAGATCTGAGATCTCTATTGTAAAAAAGGTTGAATTGTAATACATTTATTTGTATATGGCCATAACCAAGAAGGCCTTACAGCCTGACATGTATTGAGTTTGATGATTTGATAAATAAAGATCTCTATATTTCTCTTCTCCCACTGTGTGTTGTGTTAATTCCACATTGTATCTTCAAGTTGGATGGTTTTGGGTGTGCCCTAGGCCCCGTTTCTAGCCCTCCTTGCGTTGGGTGGTATCAAAGAGAGTTGAGATCCATGGTATCTTGTAAACTCTAGAGATATTTGTTGTAGGGTGGAAGGTTGTGATCTGACCTAAAATTGTAGATATTTTCAAGATGGTTCGTGGGAGAGGAAATGCTAATCAAGGTCTGGCTGATATGCTTAGACAAATGGCTAGAAGATTGGAAGCTGTTGAGACAGCCCAGGCCAGAGGAAGACATCTTGAAGATGTTAGGGATGATGGATTTGAAGAGGTTCAAGGTGAAGTTGCACCTGCACCTATGATGGATCAAGAAGAGGAAAGATTCCTGAGAGCTTTGATAAGTTTTAAATCCACACCTCAGTTTAATCCTCCTAAGTATAGTGTAAAGTTAGATTCTAATGAATTGATTGGCTGGATGACTGAAATGGAAAATTATTTTGAATATGAGAATGTTGCAGAAGATAAGAAGGTGAAGATTACAAGCACAAAACCTAAGGGTCATGCATCCTTGTGGTGGGAACACCTACAATTGGACAAAAAGAAGAAAAGTAAAGACAAGATCAAGGTATGGGATAAGATGGTTAACAAATTGAAAGGAAAATTTCTACCTTGTGATTATCAGATTAACCTAATCTGACGAATGTAAAGTTTGAAGCAGAAGGAAAAATTAGTCAAAGACTATACTAAGGAATTCTACAGATTAGACATCAGATTTGGACATGTTGAAGATGAAGTGGAAAGAGCTGCAAGATACCTGAATGAATTGAGAAGTTCCATACAAGATGAAATCTGTTTGGTCAAAATGGAAGGTATTGAAGAGGCATATCAATTTGCCCTAAAAGATGAAGAAAATTTGAACAGAAGATATGAACAAAGACAAAGAGGCAGAGGTGGTAGGTTCCATAGAGCAAGAGGCATATCTCATGGTGAAAATAGTAGATCTAAACTAGACAAGTCAAATACAGACACTAGTCAAGACAAAGGAAAGACTGAATGGAAAGGTGGAAATTCATACTGAGGAAGAGGAAATTATTCCAGAGGTGGATATAGCAGAAGAAGGTTCCAAGTAACTTGTTACAATTGTGGTCAAGAAGGACATAAATCCTTTGAGTGTACACATGCAAGCAAGAAAGGTGATAACAGTAGCAGAAATGCATTAATCCAAGAGGAGACATCCAATGAACCTGAAAATAACCTCATGATCAGAAGGATACTATGGAGTGAGAAAGATAAGCAAGATCTGATCAGGAAAAGTTTGTTCAAAACAAGATGTAGAGTTGCTGACAAGGTTTGGAAAGTTATTGTTGAAAGTGGAAGCTTTGAGAATCTGGTATCTGAAGATATGGTTACCAAGTTGCAGTTGGAAAGGATGAATCATCCAAAGCCCTATCATATCTCATGGATCAAAGATGAGCATACATTAATGGTGAGTGAACAATGTTTTGTGAATCTAAAAATTGGAAAGTACTATGATAAGGTGTTATGTGATATTATGCCAATGGATTGTTGTCATATATTGTTGGGTAGACCTTGGTAGTATGATAGAAATGATATACATGATGGAAGGTTGAATAGATATTCTATTTGGGTTGATGGAAAGAAGAAAATTTTATTTTCTTTGATTGAAGAATCTGCTGATGAGTTGTGTACATCTGTAAAAGTTTGTCTACTAGAAGGTAGATGGTTTGTTAAAGATCTAAAAAGAAATGATATTTGTTATGCTTTGATTCCTAACAAACCAAGTAAGAATGAAAAAGATGAAATACCTATAGAAGTTGTGAAGTTGCTGAGTGAATATAAAGAAATAATTTCAGATAATGTACCTGATGGTTTACCACCAATTAGAGATATCAATCATTGTATGGATCTGATTCCTAGAGCTAGTTTACCAAATAAAGCACCACATAGGTTAACACCTACCAAGAATTAAGAGCTTAATTGACAAGTTCATGAGTTGTTGAACAAAGGCTTAATCAGAGAAAGTTTGAGTCCATGTGCAGTACCTACTATGTTGGCACCTAAAAACAATGGAGAACCGAGAATGTGCACTGACTCCAAAGAAATAAACAACTTCACAGTCAAGTATAGGTTTCCTATACCAAGAATGGATGACATAATGGATTGTTTGAGTGGAGAAAATTATTTTACCAAAATTGATTTGAAGATTGGGTATCATCAGATTAGAATCAGAGAGGGTGATGAATGGAAAACTTCTTTCAAAACAAAGGAAGGTTTGTATGAGTGGTTGGTTATGCCTTTTAGTTTAACTAATGCACCTAGTACATTTATGAGGTTGATGAATGAAGTTCTAAAGAATTTCTTGAATAAGTGTGTGATTGTATATTTGGATCATATTCTGATATTCAGTAAGACAAGAGAAGAACATCTGATGCATATAAGACAAGCATTACAAAGGTTGAAAGAAGAAAAGTTGTTGATAAATATGAAGAAATGTTCCTTCATGAAAGAAGAGCGTGTGTATTTGGACTTTGTGATTTATGCTAATGGTTTGAAGATGGATCTAGAGAAGGTTGAAGCTATATTGAGTTGGCCTACACCTGAGAATGTTAGTGAGGTAAGATCATTTAATGGTTTGGCAAGTTTTTACAGAAATTTTATCAGAAATTTTAGTTCTATATGCAATTCTATGACTGAGACAATGAGAGGTGACAAAAGAGAGTTCAAATGGACAAATGGAGCTGATAAGAGTTTTGAAGCTTTAAAGTTGAAAGTTGTTGAATTACATGTGCTAGCCTTACGTGATTTCAATAAGGTATTTCAAGTTGAATGTGATACAAGTAGAAGTGCAATTGGAGCTGTATTGACTAAAGAAGGTAAACCTATTGCTTTCTTTAGTGAAAAGTTGAATGATACAAAGAGAAAATATTCTTTCTATGATCAAAAATTATATGCTATTGTACAAGCTATGAAGAAATGGATACATTACTTGATGCCACATTAATTTGTGTTGTACACTGATCATAAGGCTTTACAATATTTGGGTAGTCAGAATAAGTTGAATCAGAGACATATGAAATGGGTTGAATATTTGCAGAGCTTTACATTTGTGAATAAGCATAAGAGTGGAGTTTCTAACAGAGTTGCTAATGCATTGAGTAGAAGAAGATCTTTATTGACTGAAATGAGAATTGAAGTTCTTGGCTTTAATGACATGAAGAATTTGTATGAGAATGATCCTAATTTTTCACCGCAATGGAGAGTGTGTAGAAGACCTAATACAAATCAATCAAGTAAGTATGATGACTATTTCATTCAGGAAGATATGTTGTTTAAAGGAATTTAGTTGTGCATACCAAGAGGTTCAATGAGAACTAATTTGATTAAGGATAAAAATAGTAGTGGATTGGTTGGACACTTTGGCATTGATAAAACATTGAGTTTGCTAAAGGAGAGGTACTTTTGGCCATAGTTGTATAAAGATGTTCAAAAATTTATAAGAAGTTGTGGAGTCTGTCATGTTGCAAAGGGAGTAAGTCAGAATATTGGTTTGTATACACCTATTACTATTCCTGAGAAACCTTGGAGTGATATTAGCATGGATTTTTTCCTTAGACTTCTGAGGACAACAAGAGGTAATGATTATATATTTGTTGTTTTGGATAGATTTTCCAAGATGACACATTTCATACCATGTAGGAAAATAGCAGATGTACTACACATAGCAGGTCTTTTCTTCAAGGAGATTGTCAGATTGCATGGATTACCAAAGAGTATCATCTCTGACATAGGCAGTAAGTTTGTAAGCTATTATTGGAGAACACTTTGGAAGAAGATGAATATTGAGTTAAAATTTAGTTCTACATTTCATCCATAGACTGATGGACAAACAGAGGTTGTAAATAGAAGTTTGTGTAACTTGTTGAGATGTTTAGTTGGAGACACACCAAGCAATTGGGATTTGATGTTGGCACAAGTAGAGTTTGCATACAATAGTTTAGTAAAAAGAAGTACTAGAAAGACACCTTTTGAGATTGTTCATGGCATGCAACCTAAAGGTATATCAGATTTGAGAGACATTGTTGGTGAAAAGAAAAGAAGTGTTGAAGCAGAAGAATTTGCAGAATTTATGAAGATCTTGCATGAAGATGTAAAGTAGAAGCTGGAGAAAAGTAATCAGAAATACAAAGATGATGCATACAGATCAAGAAGACATAAGACATTTGAAGTTGGTGATGTTGTAATGGTTCGTCTGAAGAAAGGAATATTTCCTATTGGAACATATGGGAAACTGAAGATGAATAAATTTAGTCCTTGTAAGATACTGAGAAGATTTGACAGTGGAAATTCTAATGAAGTTGAATTACCTGATGACATGGATATATTACCTATTTTCAATATCTCATACTTTTATTAATATCATGAACCTGATGAAGAAGTGGTAGTACCAAGTGATTATCCTAAGAAGTAGATAGAGGAAGTTGAGAAGATCTTGAAAGAGAGAGTTGTCAGAAGTACAAGAGGAAAGGAATACATGGAATATCTGGTAAAGTGGAAAAATAGATCGATTGAGGACTCATCTTGGATTTCTCAATCTAAGTTGGATTCATTTTAGGTTGGACCTGATACATGATTTGGGGGATCATTTATTTTCAACCCTAGGTTTCTGATATAGGAGCATCTTGGGTCTTTGGCAATCCTTCTCAACCAAAAATATGTTTACTTCATTCCTTAGTCTATTCTCTATTTCTTGGCATGTTTGTTCTCTGTTGCTTGACATGCTTTCCAAGTAGCTCGATCTTGATTATGATTCTATTGCTCAGCTCTTCTTTGGCTGAGGTTTTTTGTTGCTTGATTGTGCCTGTGTCGAGTTGGTTTATTTGGGAGTTGGAGTTGTTGGCTGACTTCTTCATTTAATTTTCGTAGCTGGATTTATTTGGTATCTATCTTGGGATCCTTGTGGACCTAAATCTGGGTCTCTCCTTTGGGTTTTGAGCATCGACTTCCTTGTTGGTCTCTTGTATATATTATTTTGTATGTTCTTAGTTTGGTAGAAGGTCTTAGAGCAAGAAGGAAAATTTTAAGATATTGAATATCCGAGATCTCTATTGTAAAAAGGTTGAATTGTAATATATTTCTTTGTATATGGTCATAAATAGTAAGGCCTTATAGCCTGACATGTATTGAGTTTGATGATTTGATAAATAAAGATCTTTGCATTTCTCTTCTCCCAATGTGTGTTGTGTTGATTCTGCATTGTATCTGCAAGTTGGATGGTTTTGGGTGTGCCCTAGGCCCCATCTCCATCCCTCCTTGCATCATTTTATCATGCCCTGATGTATTTTTGGGTGATTATTGAAATGAATTGTGTATTCTTTTCTGTTATGAAACTCTATCATTTTGGGTATCTGTTGGGAATAGATGACTTTTAAGATGTAAAACTAGAGGTTTTTGGATTTAATTCTTCATGGTGTCTTGAGTGATAATTTAGTGCAAGTTCCTTATGATGTTGTTTTGGTCTTGATTCCTTATACTCAACCTAGTTTGTCTAAACTTTTCTTTTATGATCTTGTTAGAGTACTTTAGTTGTTATGGTTAATTGAGAACCAATGAGTTCATGTATGGGAAAGAAGCAGTGTTTTGATTTATGATATACCTTCATGTTATTTTTATGAGCCTAGGTAGGCTGACTAAGTGTATAGAGGGGAAGTGACTTGCAATGGGGGCTAGGGCCATAAGTGACTACTAGGGTAACTCATTGGCAAGTTACTTAATAAGTGAAAACATGAAACATTAAAGGGGATTTAAAAAAAAACTAATAAGATGTCTGAGTCTCTACCCATGCCTTGAGTGTTATTATAGGCTAGAATGGGAGTTAGGATCATTGTCTTCACAATAGGATTACTAAGCCACATAGAGTCACTTGGGGGCCAGGGTCCAGGGAGGACTACTAGGATGAATCAAGGGTGTAATTATGTGATGAGACTTCCCTATATACATATTAGGTTATCCTATGTGTGTAAGTTACCTTTGGTATTGTGTAGGTTCCTTATTTTGATTTAGAGAGCTTCTAGGATCTTCCTATGTGTATTAATTTGTGATATCTTGTATACCTTTCATGTTGCCTTCTTGCTGTATATCTGTGTCAGTGGGCATGTTATTATCTCCTCAGCATGGTGGGAGTGGACCTTTAGTTCCACAAGGTTGGGTGGTAGTGATTTTTATTACCATTGAGATTTGAGGTTCTTCTTCATGCTTGGATGAACCTTGTTATATTTTTATCTTCTTATTCTTCTAAAGCCTTTTTCAGTTTCATGAGTTGTATATTTGTACCATATGTGTATATTGGTTAACATCCTTCTAAGGATGTGTTATATTGTTATTCATTATTTCACACCTTGTAACTTGTGCAGTGGATGTTGATTTAGTTGTATACCTTGTGTATTAGATGTATATGTCATCTTATTATATGAGATGTATATTATTGGATTCATTTGAAGTATTTTTTTTATGAAAGTTCTTTATAGTTGTTCCTCGTAGATTAGTTTTCTTAAGTAATTCTATGTCAAGGAACCCTCAAGATTTATAACCTTTGTTGAGTTGTATTTATGTGTATGTCATTTATCTCTTTGCATTGCTTCTGCATTGTTATCATTATTGTTTGTAAACATTTAAAAAAAAAATTTATCAGGTTAACATAGTTGCATGTTTAGGTTAGTTTGCTTGGGTTCCCTAGCGGTCCATTACGGAGTCAAAGTTGGGAAAAAAGTGGAATAGAATCCAAAGTGAGTGTTAATATCTTAGATGAGGTCTAGACATGGTTTTGGACCATATATGTTGATTTTTAATCAAACTATGCAAGGTAGGAGTAATGGAGAGTCAAGATTGAAAAAATTGCAAAAGTTGCTCATGACAACTTTCCTCAAAGCTGAAAAGGACATGAATGAGGTTCGATCCTAGTATTAGGGTATAACCACATGTGGGAGGGATATTTAATCCTAATTAAACCCTAATTGAGGGGTTTTTCATCATGTTATGTAGATTATTTTGGAGGAATAAAGGATTTGACTAGTTTTTGTAACACAGAGACACTTTTGAGCCTTTATCCACATTAAAATGGATTGAATGGTGAACTATTATGCATTCAAGGTTTAGTGCTTTGTATGTAGATACATTTTGTGCTCTTGGTTTTGAAATTTTGTACATTTCTTTATCATTTTGAAAATTATTTTAGTCTGACAGGTTCGTTGTCCTGTACAGATCTAGTTATGTAAATATGGCTCCTTCTTGAATACCAACCGTTGAATATTGATGGCCACTTCAAACCAAGAAGGGAACTCTATATACTATGTAAATATGTGTTTTTGGTTATTTTTTTATCATGGGAGCTAATTTGACCAACAAGCCCTAGGCGATTCCACGGTTACCTAACTAGGAGCTTGCAAAGTTGTAGAGGTTTAAAGAATGGTTAGGTGGATTGGTTTGTGCCAATCCCAAGTAGGGAAGTGTAGAGGCATATGAAAAGGTCACGTGTTCAAGAGGAGAAGTGAAGATGAGTACTTTTTAACACATTTTTAGCCATCAAAAGATAGACTGGTCCTAGAAACCCTAAAAGCCCTTTAAAATAGGGGTTTCTTGAAAGTACAGTGTATGAACACTTAGAGAAGCCAAAACCTACAAAATATTGAAGCTTGAGTTGACCTATAAATTAATATAGAGTTAATTTGGTCTATTTTTAAGGAAGGTTGGGATAAAACCCAAGTTTTGTCAATTTAGGAGGCCTAATTGGAGCAAAAAGGCTACAAGGCCTAAAATATAGGAAATCAAGAACTCGATTGAAAATCCAATGAAAGATTGGTGAAAGGGGTTCTAAAACCCATTGGAAAGGATGGATAAAGAGGATGGACACATAGTACCATACCAAAGAAGGATTGAAACATAGTAGGCTTTGATAGGACCCATGAGTGCATAGAAGGTTGTGAAGGAGTGAAGAGAGTTTGGAGTTGATTGGAGAGATTCAGTGGAGTAGAGGATTGATATAAGTATCCTCTTATTATGGTAAAGATAAATTTCCCTAGGAAGGATAAAAAATATCCTTAGGAAGAGAAAAAGATCTCTTGGAGTGGAATCTACACATCAAATTGGTATTAGAGTCATTAAAAGGCTTGGGAAGAGTACTGTGCATGTCAGAGGTGAGTGAATCAATAGGAGAGTGTACCATGGTGACAAATGAAGAGTTGGAAAGCAACTTGAAAGAGAAACAAGAGAGGAATAGACTTCTAGATGAACCTATGGAGGAAATGAAGCAAAGACTAGTATATTTGTAGAGACTTCTGACAAAGTTTAAGAACAGTTAGAGGATGATAAAGGTAAAGGAAAAGAACAAAAAGAAGAAGATGTGGAACTAGAACAAGACCCACCATTACCAGAGGAACCTTTCCTTAAAGCCCTCAAATAACTGAGTGGTAAATCCCTTGAAGGTATCCTTGTGTTCACTGGTAGAATGGATGAATAATTAGTTATGGAATGGATTGAAGGTATGGATAATAAATTTGAATGTGATGGGATTAGAGAGGCCCAAAAAGTGAAGATAGCCAAATCTAGATTGAGGAGACAAGCCCTAACTTGGTGGAAGTTTCTGTAAGAAGAAAGAGAGAGAGAAGGGAGGAAGCCTATAGTGAATTGGAAGGCTATGGTGACTAAGGTAAAATAAATATACCTACCAGATGATTATGAAATTCAACTACATAAAAAGAGACAAAATCTCAAGCAGAAGGAGATGGATGTTGCCTCTTATACAGGGGAGTTCCAAAAGTTGTGTCTTAGGTTCAAGGTACATGAAGAGGAAAGAATAAGAGTGGAAAGATATCTAAATAGAATTAGATGGATAATTCAAGAAGAACTAAGTCTCTTTTCCCTCACTACTATCCATGGTTGTGTGGAAATGGCCCTCAAGGTGGAGGAAAGAAACAAGAAGAAGCAAGAATCTAGCTCTGGAGGCAGAGGGAGAGGTAGAGACTTTAGAGGAGGACATAGAGGAGGTTCTAGTGGTTGAATAAATGAACATGGAAGTCAAGGGGACTAAAATTTTATTGAACAAGTAATTGATCCAAGAAATAGACCTAGCTATGGCAGAGGTAGGAGTTTCAATAGTGGTGGAAGAGGTAGGAGTGGTGGTTTTAGCAGAGGTTCACACTTTGCTAGTATGAAATGTTACAATTGTAGACAAATAGGACATCTTTCCTATAGATGTCCACAAAAGGAATCATCCCCACATAGTGAGAAGAAGAGAGCTTATGACCAAGAAGAGGACAATCATGTGAAGCATTCAAAGATAACACTTGATTTAGATAAATGTGAGAGTCTCATGCTTAAGAGAGTGTTGATCAAAGAGCTTGGAAAAGAAGAACACAAGTAGAGGAGAGTCCTCTTTAGGATCAAATGAAAGATCCTTGGAAAGGTGTGTAGATTCATCATAGAATCGATATCCATAGAAAATGTGATCTCATAGGAGGCAGTGTAGAAGTTGAAGCTGAAAAAATACCCCATGCATATCCCTACAAGGTTACTTGGTTTTAAAAAGGGGAAAAAATATTGGTTAATGAACAAGTGTGGGTTGAATTCATCATAGGAGAGTACCAAGACAAGATAATTTTTGATGTCTTACCTATGGATTATTTTCATCTGTTGCTAGGAGGACCATAGCAGTATGATAGAGAAGTAGTCCACCATGGAAAGGAGAATAAGTACTCATTCAAGAAGAACGGAGTTACCTATAAGATATAGTCCTTAATAGAGGAGGAAACAATGGAGACTATGGACTCCAATACACTCCTCATGAGTGGAAAATAATTCCTACATGATATGAATAAATAAGAAGGGATTGGTTATGCCATCATTGTGAAACCAAAGGAAGAAGAGACACAAAAATAAGCACCTATGCCTGTAGAGGTCAAACAATTATTAGATCAGTTCTAAGACATCATTTGTGATGGGACACAAGCCACCCTACCCCCACAAATAGAAATTAGCCATCAGATTAATTTTGTACAAGGGGCATCATTTCCTAACAAAGATGCTTATAAGATGACACTAGAAAAAAGCAAGGAGATTGCAAGGCAAGTCCAAGATTTTTTGGACCAAGGACTAATCATAAAGAGCATTGTCCCATGTGTTGTTCTAGTGGTTTTGGCACCCAAAAAGGGAGGTAAGTGGAGGATGTGTATTGATTCTAGGGAAATAAATAGGATCATAATTAGATATAGATTTCCTATTCCTAGGATAGAAGACTTGATGGACTGTCTTGGGGGTGCTAAGTACTTTTAAAAAATTGACCTTAAGAGTGGTTATTATATAATTAGGATGAAAGAGGGGGATGAGTGGAATTCTACCTTTAAAACTATAAAGGGACTCTATGAGTGGTTAGTAATGTCATTTGGGCTTACAAATGCACCTAGTACATTTATGAGAGTAATGAATAAAGTCCTAAAACATTATATAGGTGTGTTTATAGTAGTGTACTTAGATTATATCCTCATCTTTAGTAAGACAAAAGAAGAGCATACGAAACACTTAGAGATTGCATTTAAGAAACTCCAAGAAGAGAAGTTGACTATTAATCTTGAAAAGAGTGAGGTCATGAAATAGGAACTTGTATACCTAGGTTTTGTAGTCTCCCATGTTGGAAATATGGATGGAGTAACTGAGAGGGGAGGGGTGAATCAGTTACCACAAAAATAAATTCACAAGTCCTTTAGATGTCTTAAATATATATTGCTGTTACTCAGTAGATTAACTTATTATTGTTCCTTAAACATTCACAGTTATTGACATGCATAAATCAAATAACATAAACACAAGTGACACAAGTAACACCAGATATAACGTGGAAACCCAATTTGGGAAAACCACCAATGCAACTAGTTACTGATTTTCACTCTTCTGAAGTGAGCCCTGTTAGGAGCCAACCCTGTTAAAGGTTACAAAACAAACTGTTAGGTGTGACCCTGTTAGAGGATTTAATCACCCTACTAGGAGTGGCCTTGTGAGAGGTCTTTAGAGCAATTCAACTGAATTGTCACCTTGTTAGAGGATTTACAAAATGGTTGTTAGACCAACTCTGCTAAGAGATTTCGGTATCACTGCTACAATTGTCAGAAAGTAACAATGAAGTGATCTGAATGAAATGCAACTTATCTTGCTGATACAGATCTCTATTCTGCGCCAATAGATCCTTACTGATCACATATATCTTTGCAGCACCTCAAGGATATCTCT
>MU224484.1:2848044-2876963 GCA_018584345.1 Thuja plicata
ACACTTACACACACTTCTTACTCTAACACTTTTGAATTCGCAACTTGATCTTTCATATATACCCTTTAGGTTATCAAGTCGGCCCAATTACAAGTTACAATAAATATTACATTGGTCGGCTGCATATATAAGTTCCAATTAATAAATATTACACTAGTCGGCTGCATAAACATTTCACTGATGCTCGGTGAACACTGCTGATTTTGCGAGAATCCTTTGGTAACCGACTGAACTCGGTAAGTACTGCGAACTCAGTAAAGAATGACCTTCCTTCACATATTCTTTGATGACCGATTGAACTCGGTAAAGACTAACTTCTCGATATAGTATTCTGGAGCGCTCGGTAGACTCTTTAAATTGCTTCTCTTACCGACTGAGCTCGGTAGACTCTGTCAACTGTCTTGCTGAGCATTCTGAGCTCGGTAGACTCTGTCTGATGGCTGATATGACATTTGTGTAACATCAAGGACAATACAAAATTAAACAATTGTTTCCAACATCCCAAGGTGATCTAAACATGGACTAAAGAAAAGTAGAAGGAATCCTAAGTTGGCCTACTCCTAAAGAAGGGATAGAAGTGAGGATCTTCCATGGGTTAGCTCAGTTTTATAGGAAGTTTGTGAGAAGGTTTAGTGAGATTTGTGGACCCGTCCTAGATACCATAAAAGGTGGAGTTAAGACTAGATTCATATGGACCAAGGAAGCAAATGAAGGTTTTGAGAGGTTGAATAAATAGGTAGCTACACAACCCATCCTTATGCTACCTAGTTTTGATAGATTATTTGTTGTGGAGTGTGATGCAAGCAATATAGTTGTGGGGGAAGTATTAAGTTAAGAAGGGAGGCCAGTAGCCTTCTTTAGTGAGAGATTGAATGAATCTATGTCAAGGTATTCATCTTATGATTTAGAGCTTTATACATTATTCTAAGCTCTCAAGAAGTGGAGGCATTATCTATTGCCAAAGGATTTTGTTGTATACATAGATAACCAAGCCCTAAGCTATATCAACACTCAAGAAAATCTCAGTCTTAGGCACATCAAATGGATGGAATTTTTGCAATCATATACATTCACTATCAAACACATGAAGGGGTTGAACAATAAATTTGTAGATGCACTTAGTAGGATATTTCTCATTGTCCAATAAATCCAATTGCATAGCATAGGAGTTGAAGGATTCAAGGACTTATATGTAGGGGATGCAGATTTGTCAGAAGATTATAAGGTATGCAATAATTTTGATAATCACTTTCATAGTAATTTTTTTTAATACACCCTGCAGAATGGTTTGTTATTTAAAGGGAAAAAAATTTGCATTCCAAGAGGATCCATGATGGAAAAGCTCATCCAAGAGAAACATAATGGCAGGCTAAGTGGTCACTTTGGGTTGAATAAGACCTTAGATCTAGTGGAAAGATTGTACCATTGGACTAAAATGCAGAAGGATGTATGGAGATATATAGAATAGTGTGTGATATGTCAAAAAGCCAAGGGTACCTCTTCAAATGTAGGATTCTATCAGACCTTACCCACACGTAATAGGCCTTAGGAGTTCATAAGAATGGAATTTATAGTGGGATTACCTAGAACAAAGACTGATTTGGATAGTGTGTATGTTGTGGTGGACCGATTTAGCAAGATGAGCCACTTTATCCCTTGTAAAACAACCCATGATGCTAGTTACATTGCTCAACTCTTCTTGAGAGAAGTAGTAAGGATCCATGGCTTTCTGATCAGTATTGTCTCATAGGGATGTGAAATTTATTGGGAACTTTTGGAAAACACTCTAGAAGAGGTTGGGAACCAATTTGGCACATAGTTCTGCATATCATCCTCAAACAGATGGTCAAACAAGGGTAATCAATAGAGTTCTTGTAAACTTGTTAATATGTCTGACCAAGGAGTATGGTCAAGGATGGGATCAAGTACCCTCAAGCTGAATTGGCCTATAATGACAGTACAAGCAAATCTACATGGAAGATCCCATTTGAAATCATCTATGGAATTTATCCAAGGGGAGCTTGTGAGCTCAAAGAGTTAAAGGATCATGAATGGATTAGTGGACATGTAGATTATTTTGAACAATCCATGAGAGAGTTTCATGAGTAGGTGAAGAAGACTCTAATAGAGGAAAACCAAAAGCTTAAGGCTAAGGTAGATAAAGCGAGAAGAGACTTACAGTTTGCAGTAGGAGATTTGGTGATGGTGTATCTCAACAAAGATGGACTACAGAAGGGCATTCCAAGAAAGCTTTAAATGAGGAGAGTTGGCCCAAGTAAGGTATTGGCTAAGTATGGTCTTAATTCCTATAAGTTGGATTTACCCAAAGAACTATCAATCTCTCATATCTTCAATGTGAAGGATTTAACCAAGTACAAATTTACAGATGTAGAGGATTAGGAGTATATTACACAAATGGAAAAGGATGTAGAGGAACTCAAGGTACCTATCCAACCTAAGCCTCAAGCTGAAAGGGTTATACATTTTAGAGTGAAAAAGAAGACTAGACACAAGATCTACATGGAGCATCTAGTCAAGTGGGAGAATCAACCTGAATCAAAGGCTACTTGGATAGAAGAGAGTTATTTCAATAAGCATGGCATCATTTTAGAGCTTATCACACCTTAGGTAACTTAAATTTCTTCTTGTAGGGGGAGAATGGTGCAAGAGCACCTTAGGGTCATAGTAGATATCTTATTCAAAATTTGGCTTGTAGATGGTTGTAGCAAACCACCAATGAATAAGGACCATTTTAAAGTCCCAAGGTGTGTGAGAGTGTCTTGTAAATAGGATTTTTTAGCTTCATGTCTTTGTTTTATTCCATAAGGTCCTAGCTAGTCTATTTTGACACCAAGTGCTAAGAGAGTCAAAGTTGGTCAAAATGTGGGTCAGAATCCAAATTGAGTGGTAAGATGTTAGCTGAGGTCTAGACATGGTTTTGGACAAAATATGTTGATTTTTAATTAAACTATGCAAGGTAGGAGTAATGGAGAGTCAAGATTGCAAAAATTGCAAAAGTTGCTCATGACAACTTTGCAACTTTGAAAAGTTGTCATGACAACTTTCCTAAAATTTGCAAATGGAAATAAATGAGTAAGAGCTCACTCTTAGGGTTGAAACACATGTGGGAGGCATATTTAAGCCTAATTAAACCCTAATTAAGGGTTTGGTCATCATATTGTACGAACGGTTTTGGAGGAAGAAAGGATTTAACTGGTTTTTGCAACATAAAGACACTTTTGAGCCTTCATCCAAACTAAAATGGATTGAATGGTGCACTATTATGCCTTTAAGGTTTAGTGATTTGTATTTATATACCTTCTGTGGTCTTGGTTTTGAAATTTTGTACATTTCTTTAGCATTTTGAAAATTCTCTTAGTTTGAGAGGTTCATTGTTCTGTACAAAGCTAGTTATGTAAATATGGCTCCTTGAATTCCAACAGTTGAATATTTATGGCCACTTGGAATCAATAAGGACACTTTTTATACTATGTAAATATGTGTTTTTGGTTTTTTTTTTAATCATGGGAGCTAGTTTTACTACCAAGCCCTAGGCGAGTCCATGGTTACTCGACTAGGAGCTTGCAGAGTTGCAGAGGTTTAAAGAATGGTTAGGTAGATTTTTTTGTGCCAATACCAATTTGGGAAGTGTAGTAGCATGTGAAAAGGTCATGTGGTCAAGAGGAGAATTTTAGATGAGCAATTTTGAACACATTTTGAGCCATAAAAAGATAGATTGGTCCAAAGACCCTAAAAGCCCTTAAAAATAGGGGTTTCTTGAAAGTATAGTGTATTGACACTTGGAGAAGCCAAAACCTATAAAATATTGAATCCTAGGTTAACCTATGAAAGAATATAGAGTTACTTTGGTGGCTTGATAAGGAAATTTGGGAGAAAATCCAAGTTTTGTCAATTTAGGAGGCCTAATTGGAGCAAAAAGGCTACAAGGCCTAAAATATAGGAAATCAAGAACTTGATTGAAAAACCCATGAAATATTGGTGAACAGATTCTAAAAACCATTGGAAAGGATGGAGAAAGAGTATGGACACATATTTTTCTTTGATAGGACCCATGGGTGCATAGAAGGTTGTGAAGGAGTGAAAAGAGTTTGAAGTTGATTGAAGAGATTCAGTGGAGTAGAGGATTGATAGAAGTATCCTCTAGTTAGGGTATAAATTTATGTAGGAAAAATAAGAAAGATCCTTAGGAAAAGAAAGAGAGCTCTTGGAGTTTAATCTCCCCATCGCTCTTACCTTTTTTGAAGCTAGCTAGGCTAGGCACTTTTAGATTTTTTTTTAAAATTTGCACTCACCTAGTGGTGATCGTTCCAGCTCCTTTGCATTCTCTCCTCCAAAACATTATTCCAACACAACTTACAGAAATGGAAAAACCAAACCCAAAAGAAAAATCTCTAATTCACCTAAATTTTATGCTCTTTCAGAGATTTTAAGGTGAATTGACTCAATTTAATGAAATACATTTAGATTTGTAAGATTTTACAATTTTGACATAATGATCATAAAGATTTGCATCTTCATTTAAAGTTTCCAAAATATTTGCATTATGGATTTATTTCTCAAACCTTAACAAACTCTTTATCTCTCTCTCCTTGTGAATTCAACGAGGAGGCTTCTTCACCTTCCTATGCTTTGACATCTACAAATTGACCAACAATTTTCATTAATTTGCTGGCTCTTTTAAAAATTTGTAAAAGTTTCAAACACAGTAACATGCACTATTATAAAGGTGACAGAGAACTTCTTTAAAGATGTCTACGTGCTACTTTAATGATGTCAGAGAACTTCTTTACTTCATTCTAAGAACTACTTAAAAGTTACAAAGTTTTTCTTTATATCTGAAAAGCATTCAAACATAATTAAATGTGTTGAAAGATAGCATAGTAAGTGTTAGAATAACCTTTTTATGTGTCACTTTGTCATGAAAATGCATCAAACTTTATCATTTGCATGCTTCTTTATTGTAAGAGGCGTCAGGATTTATACTTGCATGCGTCACTTGTTCTATCTGATGCGCTGAGAGAATATAAGAGTTTCTATATACGCTAATTCACTGTGTAAAGCCATCAAAATTTATATTTGTACACGTCACTTTACTTGCAAATTGCCAATTCCTGCAAAATAAAACACTCAAACATACCAAAAATTCATAAAATTATTCTAAATGAGGCTTACAGCCCCACGATGGGTTCCATTTGTGTATATGAAAATTATATCTTCATGAAAATAGTATTGTTAGTATCAATTCAACTTCAAAATATGAAATTTTAAGCTAATTGAATAAAAAAGAACAATGAACATCTCATGGCTCTCTATCTAGGAATTAAAATACTATTCTCTTAGCTCAAGCATCCATTAATGACAGTCATAGTAGTGAGAAATTGAAGCTATGTGATGTGATTTAACCCTATTTAACTCAAATTATCCTAAAAGGCTTTGATATTGATCACTATTTGTAAGTTTGAATCAAATTAAATGCTATGTAGTCTAAATCAAAATATCTATAGTGATGATGTTGTTCTCATGAATATGTTTTATATGTTTTGCACTCAAAATAGCCTCTATTTAAAGGATTTCCCAAATGTAGGGGGTAGACTTGATTTAACCTTAATTAGGGTTAGGTTGAGTTGATTTTTACAAAGGTTATGACAATTTAAATGATGGTTTCAAATAAGGGGAAAAATGAGTGGTCAAGATGCAACTCCAAGATGTATGATGGAGAGTCACTTTGGACTTGATCCATGTGAGCTCAATCCTTAATCCTTATTGGTTGAAATTGATTTGCTCATGTGGTGGGTGAGGAATAAAAATATTTAAGTTAATTTATTTATTTAATTTTCTTAGCCATGTGCACCCTTGAAGGGGTTGGAGTTAATTTGATTTTAACTATGCAATTAATTTATTAATATCAATGACATAATTAATTGATTATTGTGATTTAATTAATCTAAAAAGGCTTTTAATATTCAATTAATTCATGATTTTGCTTGATTTTCTCACTTCATTCTCTATTTTATTTGCTTGACCAAATTTAGGTGTCTACAAAAGAATATGTGTTTTAGAATGCAGGGTTACAAAGGGTCAACTAACACATCTTTGATGCTCTTTCCAAAGGCCAATTGTCATTTTTGGCTAGATATGCAGGCAAATATAAAATAACGTTAAATAATTTGTAATGATTTAAATAATAATATGTGCAAATAAAAAATACAATGTGGACCCGAGCACATAAATGAAGAAAGAGGGAAATCAAGAATGGAATGTATCATTCTTGGTTTTGGTTGTGTGAGAAGAGAAATATTTACTTTCTTAGAATATTTTAAAGTTTTAAAACTTTGGTGGGGCCATCATGTGTGAATGCAAGAAGGTTATACATTTTTTTTAGCCATGCATCAATATCTCACATGATCGCAAGGTGTAGCAACATATTCCTTATGAGGCTTGAGAGGTTGCAAGAGATGTCATCTTTTCAGAAAGGTTTTTATAACTTTTATGCCTCATATTGAATACGCTGAAAACCTACATGTTGGGAGCATGCTCAGACATGCAAACATTAGAGATATACATATAATCTATATTAACATGTCAATAACATACTCAAAACAAAAACCTTTCACCATAACCTCTGATATTGAACCAAACCAGGGCACCCAATCCTTGTTTATTTTATCTTAGAGAAGGTTGTGGGTGTGCTCTCCCAACACAATACAATATCCCACTATGATTGAAATGAAAGATAAATGAAATGCAACTAAGTGCAAAGTTTAAATAAATATGGATGGAGAAGAGCTCAAGAACAAGTATGAGGAAGTTTTCTCAAGCCTTCAATGTAAAAGTAGATGAGAAGTAAGATCTAGTATTGAATGCAAGAGTTAAAGCTATAAATGAACTAAAAATACCTTCATTGAATTCAAGTATCTACCACACAATTTTAGTATAAAAAATCTAAAATGAATACAAGAAGCTCTAAATACAAAATAGCGTGATAACTCTAAATGCAATAATGATGGGTGAATTACTCTTGGTAAGGCTCCTATTTATATGATTTTGGAGGGCTTGGGTGAGGTGTATCACATGTGGCATCCACATAGGTGCCACATGAGGGACACACAATCTATGCAAGAGGCCAAGATTTCTCACACATGTGTGAGAAACTTTTGATGTGATGGGTCAATGTGTACTTGAAGTACACATGTAAGAGATCTTGTCATAGATGTATAAGAGGTGTAACAGTTTTTGTCCAATAGAAAACTTTAAGAAATTGTAAGAAAGTACCATCAAGGTTGTAAGAAACCTTGTTGGCACAAAATTAGTATTATTTAAAAATTCCATTTTTGGAAATTTCCGCACACACATGTGTGAGAAAATAATTAGGACTAATGGGTGTAGGAATCCTAAAATTAGCCTAATTAACATTAGTTAATTAGTGAGTAGGCCTATTTGGTGAGAGTGATGTGAGTTATGGTAGGATCTAGGTTTAGATTTTAAATTAATCCAAATTAGATTTATATTAATTATGGTTTAGAAGAATTAAGGCATGTGGAGGAATAAATAAATTACAAATTTATTTAAAAGGGAATTTAATGTGGGAAGGTATTAAATTAAATTTAAAACACTTAGGGGATAAGTATTTAAATCAAATTTAAATAATGACTTAGAAAATTCCACCTGAATGTCACCTTGCTCAAAGGATTTATACAATGATTGTTAGGTCAACATGGTTAAAGGATTTTGAAAAATACAATGGTTAGAAAGTAATCGACAGGTGTGAACTGATACATACAACTTACTTTGCAAATCCAGATCCAATTCAGCTTTGATGCTAAGTCACTGAGTGGCCTCCATTCTCATTTCAATCTTCAGATCTTCTTGGAAATCCATCAAGAAATCACTTTTGCAACTCTCTTCTTCTCTGTTTAGCCATTTTTGCTAGATCATGCCAATCAGTCAATTAACCATGCAATCCTCTTACATACACTTTTCACATACATCTACACACCACTTCTTGAATAACCCCTTGAGGTTATCTTATACCTCTTCATCTACGTAAAATAAATCTTTTCCGCTTAATCAAGATCATAGATCTTAGGTTAGGTCAGATCTAGTGGATCTTTCCTTCATTTACATTTAATTTACTTCTCCAAACTAATCACTAATTAAATCCTAGATCCATGCATTAATTACGGTTACTCGTGCATTTAAATAGTGTGGACCAATCGTGCTTATCCTTAATTAACTTTACATATCCCAATAAATTCAATTATGTCGGCCAGAGATCTCAAATCTCAACAATTACCAAAATACTGTTGCTCGGCCAACACTGTGTTCTTCCACTTGGTCATCACTATTTTCCTTGGCAATGTACTGGCACTCGGTCGACACTTAGAAATTATGCTCGGCATACACTGGCTCTCGGTGGACACAAACTTTTCTCGACATATACTATTCCTAGTAAACTGACATCTTGACTTAGTGTTATAGATAAACAACACATTACTTTGCTAATGTGTCAACTGATCAAGTACCCTTGTAATTTATCATAACTCAAGCATTTCACTCGGTCTTCTTGTTATCATTCCCTTCAAATCTTCTTCAACAATCACTAGATATGGCACTCAAACAAATAGCAATAGTCTCACCAGTTAAGGTTTGACATCAATGACAAAACAATAATTGTTTACATTGTAGCTTTCCAACAGCTTCACTTCAAAGAAAAATAAAAACAAGATTCCCTAGAGAGAACAAAAAGTGCTATGGCGACGATGGTGAAGGAGCGTTCCCACTCAAGAAAATAATAGAAAAATAAATTTTTACAAAATTTTATCGAAAAGAGGGAGAAAATGGGAAAATGGGTGACTTATGAGAGGAGAAGAAAAAAAAAGAGGGAAAATGGGGTCGAGGATGGAAAACAAACCCCGAGGGACCTATATATAGTCCATGGGCACCATAGGAGAGGTTATTTTCATTCACAAAGAACAAAAAGGAAAGTGGAACTAGAGAGAGATGACAGACCCACATGACCAAACACAGCTTGAAGAGCTCATTTTTACCTATTGTGTGTGAATGAAATACACCTTCATGAGATTAGTTTATTTATGAGGAATCCTATGCAATAATAAAGACAATTTAAAATAAGAATTGCAAAAAATAAATAAGCATCTCATGGCTCTCTATCTAAGCATGTTAATAGATCTCACACCCTTAATCTCTACTAATGACAGTCTTAGAATGAGAAATATGATGAATATATGCCAATCTAACTCTCAAATTCTCTCAATTGATTCAAATTATGAATTCCAATGCTCTTAATTTCTATGCAAAATGATCATTTATTCTTTGATATGGTATGAAAATGTCTATATTCTAGATG
Organism: Thuja plicata; assembly: GCA_018584345.1. Classification (NCBI taxonomy): domain Eukaryota; kingdom Viridiplantae; phylum Streptophyta; class Pinopsida; order Cupressales; family Cupressaceae; genus Thuja; species Thuja plicata. The sequence goes on from MU224484.1 coordinate 2,857,433, forward strand.
CTTTGCATTCGAATTTCTAGGATATCCTTATGCTTTCAAAATGGCTTGTATTTATAGGATTTTCCCAAGTGTAGGGGGTAGAGTCAATTGATCATAATTAAGCCTTGGTTGATTGAGAGGATTTCAAATTGTTTTAGATAGGGGGACAATTTAAATACTTGTCTCAAAGGTTGGGACAAAGATAAAAATTTGAGTGATTGAAATTGAAAGTTCAAAATGAGTGATTGAGATTGAAAATTTGGAGTGATCCATGTGCTTTGCTTTCTCAATTCTCATTGGTTCCTCAAATTCATGTTGAAAGATATTAGGATTTATTAATTAAATTAGCCATGTAGGGGAATAGGTTGGATTTGATTTTTTATTTAAACTATATAATTAATTGATTAAAATCAATTATATAGTTTGATTAATCCCTTTAGGCTTATATTTAATTAATTAATGTCATATGTTAATTATTCCTTTGATTTAAATTTATTTTTTCCCAATTTGATTGATAAATATCTATTTGAATTGATTTGATCCAATTTGATGAGATTTAGAGCATTTTGCTGAAATTTGCAGATTAGAGAACACCTACCCAGTTTTAGGTGTCTACAAATGCCCCTCTTTGAATTGATGTGCAAAGTGCATTGGTTCAGAGAAAATTGCTTGTCTTGATCATTGATTTGATGCCTGATGGATTCATAAAAACCTGATTGTAATTGATAATAATATGATTCGATTATTAAAAACCTGATTTAATTGATAAAAACCTGATTGTGATGGTAACCTGATACGATTGATAAAAACTTGATTTGAAACTCTGATGGGAAATCCTAATGTGAAACTGATTCGATAAGATGCAAAATGCCCCACTAATGATAGTTCAAAATTTCAATGCCCCAGATTTAGATTGATGTTTGATGCAGATCCTGATTTGATAATATGATGATGCCCCCTCAGAAATAAAAATTGATGTCTAGATGCAAAAGATGATGAAAATGATAAAGAATAGATCCAATTTTCATTTCTAAAAAACATTGATGATGATCCTGGCAACAAAACATGCCCCAGTGTGAAGAAAATGCAGATTAAGTCAAACTAGGTCAAAAATCTCTTCAAAATTAGGTCAAATAGCCTAAATAGGTTAAAAAACCCATTTTTACAATTCATTTTCACTTTTTACTGTAGATATTTTTCTCTAATTCATCTGAGATTGATAGCGATGGTGGTCCCTATTTGAGAGCATTATTTTGAGAGAGCACACTGGTATCAGAGATTAATAGACTATGGACCTCTGGTAAGTGGTTTTGAACCGCTTAGTGCATTTATTACTTTGTTTTGACCACATTTATTACTTTTAAACATGCTTTCTAGGATAGATTAGGCCAAATGTCGCATAGTATAGTTTAAATGACACCTAGACACGTTAAATTCTGCGTCCAAGTAGTTAAATGATGCCTATGCATAGTAAAATACTATGTGTAAGTTAGGTCAAAACTTGCCTATGATCCATAAAATGTTGCCTATCAAACCCTAGGGAAAAAGTAGATTTTAAGTGTCACCTAGGATGCTTGAAATGATGCATATGATGATGAAATGACACATACAATGTAAAGTAACACCTTTGATAAATCAAATCATGCATTTCATAGATTAAATGATGCTTAGCAAGAAATGATGCATACACTATGCCAAGTGACACCTATAATGAAATTTTGATGAAAACTTGATTTAGAAAGAACAAGTTGCTTTTTGATTAAACATCTGGATTAACGATTGATTTCCAAGATAGATAGATATGTTTAGTAATGCTTCCAAGTGTTTAGGATGTTAGAATGATCATAAAAATGGATTTTTGATATGTCAATCTGAATGGGTAAAAAACTGATATATTGATCCATTCTCAAGATCTAGAGTTAGGAACAATAGGTTGATGCGTTCAAAAAGAGAAAAGGATTGATATTATTGGTTTGATTGACTTAAACTGATCCACTGATATAATGATGCTAATATATAATTCACTTGTTTGTAAAACAAGCATGGTTCCATAAGTTGTATGTGTGGAAACTAGCTTCTTGGATCCTTGATTTGGCCAGTGAGTTGATTGGTCTAGAGACACGTGTGATAGAGCACTGTGGTTTGGGTTTTCTTCTTGATATTCCTTGGTTCTAGCTAAATCAGGGTCTACTTACAGCTATGGTAGAGTGATGACATGCTGACCATAATACTTTCCATTTACACCTTAGTGAGATGATGATCACACCCGATGACGTTTATAGATTGTTGTGTATCTCAACTTGGGGAGAGAGGGTTTACTATGATCAGGTTTAACATGGTAGCATATGAAGATGTGTGTTTGGAGATGAAACTATTGAATATGAAAACATTACATGGGCATAGTTTTCTTTGTTCCCTACTTTACTAGTAGTGTTAGGTGCAGTGATTGGAGGATTACTTCTCCCTGATCAGTGAGGTTACGGATTCTCTATTGGCTGGGGTTAGATCTTGGAAGACTTACTTGCACATCCTTGGTGGTTTGATTGGGGCTCCTATGTGTTGGAACATTTTTATCATGATTTTCATGAGGTTTTATATTGAGCTAGTGCATCTTTATTTTCAGGTGTATTTTCTTATAGTTATGGACCCAAGATCACCTCCCTATAATGAGACCTATAGAAGCTTGAGTGCGAGGTCGAGGATGGCCTTATGCATTCCTTTATGATGGCATGGTTATCTAGCATCATTTGGGAAAGGTTGATTACTAGTTTCCTAGGGTTGATGATATAGATCAGGTTATCTAGAGACCTTACCTTGGTTGTGAGGGATGGAGAGAGGATGATGATGAGCTTCCGTATATGTTTTCCCCTCGGTGGATGATTGGTTGATCACTACTTGTTATTGAGAGATTTTTTTTGGCAGAGTTTTGGAAAATTACAATACAATATAGGATATTCCTTAGGATATGCCCTTATATGACCATGTATAGGCAAATTCATCCATGTGGGGAGCTCAGGTAGATTATGAGTATGCATGTATAGAGATTGACATATTGGGATTTATCTCATGGGACATGTTAGATCATGTTGTTGATGTTGGTATGTCTATTAAGTATAGAGAGTTGTTTTCTTGAGACAGATTCATGAGATTTACTGATCTAGCAGAGCCTATCCCTGATATGGATGAGACTTTTGATGATGATGGCAGAGATGGTGGTGGTAGAGGTGGGGGTCTGAGAGTATGAAGACAGTGAGCTCCTAGGGTACCAAGAGCTCCTAGAGCTTTAAGTAGAGGACAGGTTGGAACTCAGATGCAAGGTGGACATGTAAGAGCTATGCGTGGAGGTTATGGTCAGCCAAGATAGAGACAGGTTCAGTTTCATCCCATATCAGCCACAACATGGGGTCATCTATGACAAAGATAGAGGGATGATGGGAAGGCACATATAGATGTTGCTATATAGGTTCCTGGATAACTAGTTTAGGCTCCTTTATAGAGACAGGTTCATGCACAAAAGGTTCCTCTATAGATTCCTATTGCACCATAGGTACCTCTTGCACCACAGGATCCTCAGGCTATAGATGCCTTGACATAGGATGTGAGGACCTTATAGGATGGGATGACATCGATGAGCAATCAGATTGATCAGGTGGCTAGCATGATGAAGAAGTTGATAATGATGATGGAACAGAGGCCTAGTGTAGCTACCACTAGTCAGGTACCTACAACTACACATAATAGAGTAGGTGATTGAGATCCAAATGGAATAGGTGATACATGTACTAGAGATGGATCAAGTACTGGTATAGGTGATGGATCAGGTGCCCCTACTGGGTCATGAGATAGATTGATATTGTTCCTCTAGATATGCATTGATGTATCATACCAGGACTTTGATAATGTATTGTTTTGTCGATGTATCTTGATATACAGATGTTGATGGACATTTATTGATGATTATCTTTGATTCCCATGATGTTGTTATGATTTTGATGTGAGATTTCTTTATATGCAGATCTATATGATTTCTATGATGCATTTACTTTTATTATGCTATGGATGCAATGTCTTAGATATGACATAGATAGATGGATGCAAATGATTTATGCAACTAATTCTATATGTTTTTCTATTTTATAATGAATGCAACTATCTTTTTGGATTTTTTATGTATGCAACTTATATGAAATGCACTCTTAAATGGATGTTAAATGAATAATGGTTAATGCTTCTTTTCTTTTGATTTTCTGATATAATCGATAATGAATAATGATTAATGCTATGAATGTAATGCAAAAGATAATATCATATCATTGATTTGAAACCAACTTAATTGATAATGACCCCCAAAATTGATTAACCCCTTTGAACTTGAAAAAACTTTTAAAAATGTAATTGATCTAACATGAAAATGCAATGCAACACAACTAACTGTCATTAGCTTTTTGTGAAAGAAATGCAATAGAGATATATTTTCATCATTGAGCATTGTGGAACAAGGAGCAAGTACAATCATCACCGACCACATCATGATAATATGAATATCACTTTCATCTCTTTTGGTAACCATTTGGAGAAACTAGTACAACCCTCACTAGTTGAATAACCAACTATGGGAGTATGAATACCAGTTTCATTAGATTCAATGTTGTAAGTGGATTTTGGTATTAAGATATGGAAGATCTAAATAGCCATGGTATCCTTTTGCGTAAACAAAAAAAGGTTAACCCTCTTTCCCATATGAAATTCCTCGATGGTTCTTTGATGACCATGTCCTTAGATGAAATCACAGAAGTTGGTGGATCTTCCCCCAAGTAGTCACACAGAAATTAAGAAAATATCATGTCTTCATCATCGCCGATCTAGTCAAAACATCATTGATTAGCTAAAAAAGACATGACTTGAAATTCAATGAAGATCATCAAAAATTTCAATTGTTTTTCCTTGTATCAATATTTTCAATATAATTCCAAACATTTTGATTATTTAGGTTTTGTCAAATTTAAATCCTGATAATAAAGTCATGAGGTTCAAGGATCAAGTTGTAAGATCAAATGCTTGGTTTGAAAAATGATATCCATCAAAGGTTCCACAATATCTCTCTTCTGAAGTTCTAAAAATTTGCTTCTATTATGTGACCAAAATATATCACTTTTGAATCCATTGGTACCAAAAACTAATGCTTTTCCCCCAAGTGAAAAATGAGATCATGTGGAAAATGTGGGAAAATGAAACCTAGTATGTGATAATGCAGTTGAGAGACTTTATTATGACTATGCACAAATGAGATGATGAAAAGGAAATATGTACAAATGCAACCAGGAAAGACCTAAGGGATCAAAAAGTGCATGTTTACTAGATTTTCACCTTTTGGGTTTATTTCTTTTTTTCCTATTTTTTCTTTTTGTTTTTGCTACCAAGGCGCCTATTTCTAGGTTTTTACTAAGGCACTTTTCTCTTTTTCAATTTGTTTTGGTTTTTCTTTTTTCTTTTTTTATTTCATCAAGGTGCCTATTTGCTAGGTTTTCACAAAGACAATTTTTAATTTTTTTTCTTTCTTCATGCTCAATTTTCTCCTTTTTTGATTTTCTACTTTTCCATTGTTTCTGAACTTTTGATCTTTCTCATTTTTTGGATTTTGAACTTTTTCATGTTTTTGTATTTTGAACTTTTCCCATGTACAAAGAATGATTTTGAATTCATCAAATACACTCATTTGATACTCTTATGATACTCTCTCATTTGATTATGTATGAAACCTCTTTAAACAGATGATGTTAATAGGCTCTTGTAATTAATCACCTTCACAATCAGCTAGCTTGTAGGATCCTATTTCAAAAGAATAAGTAACTACAAAAGGTCCAAGAAAATTTGCCTCCCATTTTCCCTTCTTTTCTCTATCTGATTAGTTTTTAGGGTTTTCTCTTAACACTAAGTCTTGCACTTGAAAGGTTCTTGGTTTGATATGCTTGTTATAGTTTCTTGAGATTCTATTCTGATATACTTTGAAATGCTCATAAGCTTGTGTTTGATGTTCCTCCAACAATTCCAATTGTTAACTTCAGGCGACCCTATAGTCCTCATCATTGATTAATCCATTTAATGAGACTCTTAAGGATGGGATTTGAACCTCCAAAGGTAGAACAATTTCTACCCCATAAACTAAGGAAAATGGTGTAGCCCATGTAGGTGTTCGAATGCTAGTTCTATAGGCCCACATTGCTGGGTTTATTAGAACATGCCAATCTCTTCCCAATTTGTCAATCATCCACTTCAATATTTTAAGGATATTCTTATTGGTAGCTTCGGCTTGTCCATTACTTTGAGTATAGTAAATGAAGGAAGAATTATGTGTTATATGAAAGGTTTCACATAGTTCATCCACATCTTTTTTCTTGAATTGTTTTCCATTATCCATGATGATGGCATGAGGAATACCATATCTACAAATGATGTGATTAAGGATAAACATATAAATCTATTTTACCGTCACTATAATACCCTCTCCTATGGTGATACTTGGACTTTCTGACTTGGACATTCTATTATGATGGTTAGGACTATACATTTACATTTATGTTTTGTGGATGATGATATATTTATCAGATGATTGATATGCTCATTTATGGTTATCATTTATATGTTTATGAGATTAGAAAACCATCTATTTTTATATGTTTTATGGATCTAACCCAAGGATTTTAATCTAACCATTATCATGATGTTTTATGTTTCATGAATATGTGACTGATGTGTTTTCATGACTTGGGAAGAAGTCATAGTTACTCACTTAGTGAGGTCCACATAATGTATCGATCTTGGTCATCTGCTTGCATATATCTGATTTGTATGTATAGCCATATGTATCCATGTATCTCTTCTTGGTGATGTAGGAGTGCAGGTACTGGGTATCATCTCCACCTGGCTTCACAAGTCTGAGCGATCCCTCAAAATCCTCGATCATTGTTGTTGTTATGGAGATATCACCAGGTTCCATAGGAAGGAACTCTGCCTTGATTCCTTTTACCTTTAGGTGGGGAGTTCCTGATTCAGTCCCTTGTGTGGATGATGTATTTTTGTGTCCTCTCAGTTTGTTGGTTTTGTGGATCTTGTAGTTGGTTTCTTGTCTTTTGCATTCTTTGAGCATGAGGTTTTGAGTATGGTAGCTATAATTGTCTTCATGGTATGTTCAATTTTTTTAGTAGATTATTGATGTGAATTATTGTATGATTTAGTACTTTATCTTTATTAGTAGATACTTATGTACTAGCATATCTTGTTAGGAATGAGTTAGTATGTGATCAAATTTTGTGATTTTAATATCAATAATAATAAAGAATTCTATGATATAATTTTATAATATTCATAATAATAAAATGCCTATGGAAATAATAATAATAAATGTTTTAATAATAGTGGTATATTTCACCTTATATATCACTATTGTGTTTTGCAAAGAATATGGATTAGTGTATGAATAAATAATATGTTTTATAATAATAATATTATGTTTGCAATAATATTTATAATAATAATAATAATAATATATGTACACATAGGCATATGGGTGCACACATATATTTATATAATTGTTGGTGAGTAAGTAATTATAGCATTATATTAATAACAATTAAATAAGTTATTGGTATGGTAAATGTGTTGGAAATAATAACTACTATTACCTTCCTTAAATAAAGGAAACATAAATTAGATTATGGTAATAGGTAAATATAGTTATATCTCTTCCCGGAAAGACTTTAATAATATTGTTTAAGCCTAATTATTAATGGATGGATAGTTGTGATGGTTGCATCGGCTAGATTACCCGTGCAACCACCTCCTCCAATCTATATACAGGAAAGTTTTCCTGTGTGAAAGGGTGTTGGATAGGATTTGATTCGGAAAGAAACAATAACAAGATTAGTATTATAATTGTAGGAAAATTATATTTGTGAGGAGAGAACTCAATATTCTCTAAGTTTGGCATTTGGTGGTTACAGGTAGAGGCTGGAGATTGCATCCAGAAGGATTGAAGGAGTGTTGGAAAATTTTGAGCGGATTGGATTCTTCTTCATCAATCGAATCCACACAGGACTCCAGGTTGGAATTCATCCTGAGATTTAACTCTCCTTTGTATTATGAAATGATGAAAGTATCATTGGATGTTTTTATGTATGCATGTTGCTTATATAGGCTTTAGAACATTTATGTTTCATATATCATTGTGTCTTTATTGTTGGAAAAGAGAATATGATCATATATATCAAATACGGATTACTTCCTATGCATTATGAATATGAATACTACTTGCGTTTGTAAGAGTTTGGAGAATCCATAGCATTTTCATTTCATCTACCTTTATAATCAGATTTTGATCTCTCGTGCTTGGATTAGGGTTTGTAATCTGTCATTTCGAATCTGTAATTTGTAATCCATCATTTGTAACCTGTCATTTGTAATTTGTCATTGTTTATTTAATCCTGCTTTAGTATTATTATGATCTCGTATGTGGATAAGGGTTTGTATATAATCTCGAGTTAGTATTTTTTTTATACAAATATAGAATTAGTCATTTATACATTATAATTAGTCCATCTGTTGCTATATCATTGTAATTCTGCCAGCCGTTGCTTTATCATTGTAGTCTATCAACCATTGCTTTATCATTGTAGTTTGTCAGCCATGTATAGAAATATACATTGCTATTATGTCAGTCATTACTCTATTATTGTATTAAGCCATTTGATTATACAAGTATAAAATGGATTTAATTGTATGTCATAAAAGAATGCGCGTAGAGTAGGGTTAGGAAAAAAGAAGAAATATTTATACAAGTATAACGTAGTATAAATGTCATAAAAGAATGCGCATAGGTTAGGGTTAGGAAGAAAGTAGAAATATTTATACAAGTATAACATAGTATCATATAGTATCCTGTGAAGATGATGCCTGGTACCTACACTCCTGCATCACCAAGAAGAGATACATGGATATAAGTATAACATAGTATCATCTCCTTACATGTTTGGTGGAGGTTATATGGTGCATTTAGATGCTTTAATAGGGTTAGGATGTCTGTACAAAGTAGGATTAGGGTTTAGGATTGTCTAGGAGGATCAGGACCATTCTAGGCCTCCCTAAACGTTCCTAATTTTCCTAAACATCCCTAAACTACCTTATTATTTTCTATTCTTTGATGCAGTTCTCAAATGTGTTTGTTTTGACTACATGTATGATGTATTTGCAATGTGTTGGTTAAGGGTAGAAAACCTAAGAACACTAAGTGAGTGGCTCTCAGTGCGGGGCTGGGGCCCTAAGTGGCTAGAACCAGGATAACTGACTGAAGAGTTATTTAACAAGTGAAAACTTAATTAAACTTATGGGAATGGGTTCAAACACTAAAAAGATTAATGTATGCCTCTCCCATGCCATTAGCGCTAGTAAAGGCTATGGATGAGAGTGGGAGAAGGTACCTATGCATAGGTACAATCAAATGGTGCTTGTCTATACGAAAGGCATTGGATTTTGCATGTGCCTACTTTGGGACTGGGGCCCAGAGTGGCTAGTATCTGGACAACCCAAGGGGTGAGGGCTATGCGATGACACTCACTTAGGTTGTTTCTTAGAGTTTCTACCAAGCCTTAGAACCTTTGGGAAAAGATTTTATACTTTGATATTCTTTCATTTTCTATTTGGGAAAGGTTACCCAACCTTAGGTATGGCCTAGCTATCCCTTCTTTGTCAACCTTGGTGTTTATCTCCTAGCACGGGGAAGTGGGCCTTTTGGTATCCACGTGGTTGGGTGGTAAATATTTTTATCAAGGTAGATTTTGTAGATGCGGTGCTTGAGGATTCATGCTTGCTTAATGTTCCAGTTTGGAAGAATGAAGACTATATCTTTCATGATGTAAAATTATTGTTACCTCCCAATAGGAGATGAATGTAATGTAATCATAAATGTACTTCAAAATGATTCATTTGGAATGGGTAGACTTTGGAAAAATTAAAAGGGAAAGCATGAACTTTATGTATATGATGTTGGAAAAGAAAAGGATTTTGTAACATTCCAAGTAAAGTAGTTTGTTTCTCATTATTGTTGATTAAGTGAAAAGCTATTGAAAAATAAATGTAATATTTGTAATGTATCAAATGATTTAGATGATTCTATTTTCTTTAAAATTTATCTCATTCATTAAGGATACTTAGGAATAAAAATGGATTTATATGGAAAATTGAAATGAAAGTACTTTGTATTTCTTTATAAAGAATCTACAAATGTTGAGATGTAGTTTGCTTAAGAAGTAAATCGAGTTTCTAGTACGCTAAATGGACATAAATAAATTGTGCATTTATTTAGAAGGGAACCTTGAAGGAATCTAAGTTAAACTATGTTTTGTTTATGTAATTCTTTACAAATTCAAAAATTTTAATAAATTATTACTTAGCTTTTCTTTTATAAAGAGATTATTTTTTCTCTTCCCGGGTTCCCTTGCGGGGCATGATAGTTGCAGTTGTCAAAGGTTACGACCTCTAACCATTTGGTAAAATATTCTTTTGTTGTTATGATATAATTGTGACCATTGGAAGAAGGTGGGTAAATTATTCCAATAAGATCAAAACCCCATTGGTAAAATGGCCATGGTGTGATGAATGGCTGCAACTCTCATGTAGGCACATGGATCATGTCTCTATGGTATTGAAATTTTGAACATACTTTCACAAAGTGATAAACATCCTTTTCTAAGGTTTTCTAGAAATACCCCATACAACAAAATTTCTTAGCTAAATTAAACCCACTTGAATGCAAACCAAAAAACCCCTTGTGAATGTATTTTAAAGATAAATTTGATTCCTTGTCCTCTAGACACCTAATAAGCATTATGTCAACACCTTTGTGATACAATGTGTCTGATAGGATAGTATAACAAGTCACTTGGCATATAAAATGTCATTTTTGGGAACGGGTTTGGTTTATAGGTAAAAATTGGTCTTTGAGATAGGAACAAATGGCTCCGTACCAAGGTGAGTCATGTCCATTAATAAGGGAAATAATTTGGGTATCAGGTAATTCAAAATCTGGTTTCACCAACTCTTCCACCAAGAATTCATACCTCACATTTTGATCAGGCATTTGGAGTAAAGAAGCCAAAGTAGCCATAACATCTGCAGCTCTATTCTTATCCCTCAAAATTTTCTCAAATATAATTAAAGCACATTATTTCTTCCATTTATCCACCATACTCTTATATGGCATCAATTTTTCATCCTATGTTTTATATTCATCATTGATTTGATTGATGACTAATTGAGAATCCACATAAACTTGAAGTTCTATGATGTTCCATTCTAAAGCCATTTTAATGCCTATGACTAAAGCTTCATATTCTACAATATTGATCGTGCATGGGAACAAAATTTTATTAGACTTAGGAATGGTGTATCCTTGAGGTGTGATCAATATAATTCCATCTCCTGAACCATTTTGAGTATATGATCCATCGAAATACAATTTCCATGCTTTGGCTTCCACATTGACAATATGTGCATCTAGAAATTCAACTTGAATAGGACGAGTAGACACTAAAGGATTTTTAGCCAATTGATCAGCTATGAATTGGCCCTTGAGAGATTTTTGGCCCACATATTCAATGTCAAATTCACTAAGTAACATTACCCATTTAGCAATTCTTCCTGTTAGGGTTGTTTTACTAAGCAAATACTTTAATGGATCAATCTTTGAAGTCAACTTCACCTTATGCATTAACATGTAATGTCTTATTTTTTGTGAGGAAAAAACCACTGCTAGACAAGCTCTTTCCATGAAGCTATAGTTCAACTCATACTTGATCAAGGTTCTACTTAAGTAGTAAATAGTTGTTAGAAACACTGAGAGGGGGGGCGTGAATCAGTGTTTGTCTATTAGTTACTTTTTAGCAACTTAAACAGAAATCAAACTTACATTGAATGAAGCTTAACATAAGAAATCATAACACATGATATGATTATGGGGAAACCTTGATTAGAGGAAAACCCCTGTGGGAATTAGTACCCACAAATATTGTACTAGTATAATGAACCTGTTAAAGTTCCTTTGCCCTGTTAGAAGCAGTCTTTACAATATGAGTACAATGACCTGGTTAAAGGTCTTACCCTATTAGGAGTCTTTTACAAAACTATGTTAAAGGTATATGGATCACTGCCTAGGCTCACTTCCCAATAGGATGAAGGCTACAACCTTCTAAAAGTTGATATACACTATATCAAAAGTGAACTGCTGTGATGACACTATTGTCTGATCAATTCCGTGTATGCGTGAATTCTCTTACTCTCTTAAAGAGCTATATCATATACTAACTTCATCATACTACTCTTCTATATCTTCCTCTTACATAATAATCAAAACTTGTAACATAACTTTACATTACAAACTTATATGTTCCTATCCAAATAGGCGCGACTCAAAACAGGACTCTAGTCAGCCCTAAAACAAAATAGACAACACTTCTAAACAAGTCACCTCAATCATGTTTACAATAATTCTAATTACATTATTACAAACATATATTCAAAGGTACTTAGCCATTACATAAAAAAATAATTCATGCTGATCAAAACACTAGTCAGCTTCCATGCTCTGTCTTCTGGACTGCTGGTCTACTCATCTATCTGTAACTTCTCTGTACTATCATTCTATACTATGCATGTCTGGATGTAGTATTTACACATGTCATAGAACATATATCTGAATGCACATGTGCTGACTCAATCTCTCACACGTGCACTGATGTGCTAATCGTTGAATATCTATGTATGTCCTATTTTCCATACTTAGTCATTTTGTCTTTCATGATAGAAACTTAGTATGACTTTGTTGCCATGATGACAACACAAAATGAGTCATGCATCCTCAGGAAGTCAACTTGCCAACAATAGCTCTTTATTTTCCTTCATCATCCTCTTGTTCCAACAAAACCCCTAAAGATCTCTCCGTTGCTGAAATGTATGGTAGTAAGGGTTTTCATTTGATGGGAGGCATCAAAATGGGTGTATTTACCAAGTATGTCTTCAATAAGGTGAAGGCTTGTTCACATTAATCATCCCATGTAAAAATGGTATCCTTATGTAGCAATCTTGTAAAAGAGTGGCACTTTTCCGCAAATTGAGAAATAAACCTCCTAATAGATTGAAGTCTTCCTTGAAGTGACCTCATTTGACTAATATTTTTGGGAGTTTCCATGTGGATGATTGGTTGACTTTTTTTGGATCCACTTCTATCTCTTTTGTTGAAACTATGTAACCTAAGAGCTTATTGGATTGGACCCCAAATGCACATTTCTTTGGGTTTAGTCTTACTTTAAATTTCTCCAACCTTGTGAAAATATTTTCTAAAATGGGAATATGATCTTTTATTTGATGTGAATTTGCTAATATATCATCCACGTAGTCTTCTAGGAACATATGTATCATATCATGGAATATAGTGGACATTTCTCTTTGGTAATTTGCTCCAACATTTTTGAGTTTGAAGGGCATAAAATTGCAACAAAAGGTTCCCCAAGGACATGTGAAAGTGGTCTTTTCTTGATCCTCAGGTGTAATGCGAATCTAATTGTATCCACTAAAACCATCCATTAATGAAAACATAGAATGACTTGCTGTCAAATCCACCTTTAGCATCAATGCTAGGTAATGGAAAATCATCCTTAGGGAAAGAAAGGCTAAGGTCTCTAAAATTTGTGCATATTCAAATGGATTTTTCATGTTTAGTAATAGGTACAATATTAGAGATCCATTCTTCATAAGCTATTACTCTTATGAAGCCAACCTATAATAGCTTTTCCAATTAAGCTTTGACCAATAGAGCTATATGGGGATGCATTTTCCTCAACTTTTGCTTCACAAGTTTCATGTCAAATCTCACATTAATATAGTGCATTATAAAACTTGGCTCCAACCCTGCATGTCTACATATGACCATGCAAAGTTGATATTATTTTCTTGAAAGAATTTGATGAACTCCTTCCTTTGTGATGGGGTTAATGATGTTGCTAAGTGAATAAAATTTGGTTCCAATTAGGTTCTAATGTTGACCTTTTTTATTGTCTTAATGAGAATAGGATATCTCTCATCATCATGTTCTATTAGGGTATCCAACCTCTCTTCCTTAGGTTCCATAGTTGGGTTTTCACCTTTGGAAATATCTAATATTTTTACTTTTTTAGGTTCCAGTACTGCCACATGGTGGTTTTCACCACTAGACCTTTTCATTTTTTTGATTTTTTTTCTTTTATTTTGTTGATTGAGAGATTGAACCCCCTGCCTCCATCATCATGTCTAGATTTTCTTGATTCATAGAAGAAGGATCAACCCCATTTAGGCATTAGACCATAGCATTGTCATTGGGAGAGTATAGTAGGTCATTAGGTTTGGTTAAATCCCAATCAGTTATTTCAAGATGAAGAAGGGCTAAAGACACAATAGGAAAGTTGTCATTTGAAGGATTCAAGGACATCCTCATTTGAAGGTTCATACATTGTATCACTTAGGTCAATAACATGTGCTTTCTCAAGGTGTTCTATGGAAGTAGTATCAAAATTTTCTTCACTACAATCTTGATGGATTTCCATGGGAAAGAATGTGTGTGGGTTAAATATAAAATTTGAATCACCCCCCCATGAAGGTACACAAGGTTCACCTATCCATTTGTTGGCACTAGATTCTTGTCCTATATTTTATTCTTGAGGCTCATTTGATGCTTGTTTATAATTCAAACCTCGATCCTCATTGTCTTGAATTTTTACCTTAGGGATAGTAGAATATGTATGAATAAAATCAACCTCTTTTTCATGACAAGATTCTTTAGATAGGGTATCCCAATCATATTCTCTAGAATCATCCTCACTCTCAGATCCTACCATGTGTACATGCTCATAAAAATCATGCATAGGGATTGAACTTTCTCCTTTGTCTTGATACCCTATTCCATATTTCTCATCAATTGACCTCCAAGGAGGTTCAATAGGTTCTAGAAACCCTCTATTCATGATTCCTAAGGGTCCTCTTCCCTTGTATCCAATTTTTTTCATATTTTTAAATCCCTCTCCATATTGATCAGTTTAGATATTGATATGTTGGACTCTTTCCATGGGATTGTTTGAGTTGTCCTCCTCTTTGTAGAGAAATTGTAAAACTTCATTGTCCTTTTCTAGGCCTTATTTATCACTCTCTTTTATAAAATGAGAGTTTCATTTGTGAGGTTGGTGAGTACTTGAGGTTATCCCATGTGTCTCAGGGGAAGTTGGTAAATCAAATAGGGAAACAAAATATTCCCCTACTCCTTTTGAATTGATTGTACATTGCTTTTAAAAGTTATGCATAATTTCACTCATGTTTGGTAGTGGTCCTTCTTGGTTTGTTCTCTTTCATCCTTAAAAGGTCTCAAAATTTCTACCTTTGGTGTAGAATCTTTGAATGAATTATCATTGGAGCTTTGACCTTCTCAACCAACTTTCTCCTTTCCCTTAGTTGATGTAGATGAGTTAGTCTAATTTGAATGTGAAGTAGATCTAGCATTTGATGTCAAATTAGGACCTTCCTCTTTCTTAATTCTTCATTGATGACATTAAAAATTATTCCTTCCTTATTATGTGGAATAAATAGCTCATGAATAGTTTTCAATTTATTGCAATATTGAAAGGGATTAGAATCTCCTCCAATTGTGATTTCTTCACCCATGTATGGAAATTTAATACATTGATGATAGGTGGAAGGCACCCCTTGCATCTCATGAATCCATGGCCTTGCCAATAAAATATTATAAGTTAACTTCATGTCAATGAATTCACATATGGTGACTTTCTTGATAGGTCCAACTTGAATGGGTGGAACTATCATTCCTTTCAAAGATCTTTCCTCCTCATCATAAGTCTTGATAGTAATATTCTTTTTAGGATCAATAGATAATTCGGCTAACCCTAAAGACTTGAAAAGGTTCAAAGTGCAAATGTTAAGACACTCTCCTCCATCAATGAGGACTATCTTGACCCTATGTCTTTGGATTTGGACTTCTATATGCAAGGGTAAATTTTGAGGATGAGTAATAGACATA
Source organism: Thuja plicata (assembly GCA_018584345.1). Taxonomy (NCBI): domain Eukaryota; kingdom Viridiplantae; phylum Streptophyta; class Pinopsida; order Cupressales; family Cupressaceae; genus Thuja; species Thuja plicata. Next base: position 2,873,520 of record MU224484.1, read on the forward strand.
TCATCTTGTTCTAAAAATGATAGGAAATTTGATGCAACAAGATGTCCTACCATGTTTTGAAACTTATCTTCCTCCAAGTTTATTATAACATTAGTTTCTACTAGAGATTTTTCCAAGATCTCCTTGTGATTTGGAGAAAGTTTTAATAACTCCAAAATAGAAATTTGTGCTGGAGTCTTTTGCAATTGATCAACCAAACGATAAGGATTTTTTTAAGTAGATGTTTGTTTAGCCAAAATATTTGATTGTGTAGGACCAATAGGTTTAGGATCACCCCCTTGTAGGTTAATCCTTGATTATTTCCCCCCTAGTGATAGTGTTAGAAGTCTCCTTTTTGGGTTTTTCCTTTATCACCACAACATTAACAACATTCTCATGTCCGGATAAGGTATTGATAGTATTGTCATAATGATGAGAAAAATTGACATTATTATTACCTTTAGAATTGTTTCCATGGTTATTTGAATTTGAAGAATCACCTTTCTCATGATTAAAGAAAGGTGTTTTAAAGGTAGTATGATCCTCATCATTTTTGGGCCCTTCCACTTTAATTATACCATTATCAATCAAATCTTGCACCACATGTCTTAGGTGCATGCAATAATTTGTTTTGTGTCCTTGATTCCTATGGTACTCACAATGATTGGACTCACTCCACCAAGTAGGCTTTAATTGTGGTTCATAGGGTTGAGCCCTAGGTAAGTCAATAATCTTATTAGCAATGATGGTTCTTAATTCATTTCCAAGTGGTTCACCCAAGGGTGTGAACTTCCTTCTAGGCGATGGAGAAAAGAAGGGTTTAGGCTTATTGGCCTCTTGATTGTTCCCAAATTTGTTATTATTATTGTTATTGTTGAAAGGCAATTTGGGTGCTTGAATTGCATTATTAACCTGAGTAGGTCTTCTTGTGAGGGTAAAAGGAGTGGCCTTTAAATTATTTTCTTCCACAACCCCATCATTGACCACACCTTTGTTATTGTTCCTCATCCAAAATTGGTTACTATTAGGAGGATTCCTATTTTGATTTGTGTTGGAGGTATTGTTGTTAGAATTATTATTATCCTTATAAATTTTAAGTTCTCCACTTTTAACTGTTATAAATATTAAGAAAAACAAATATGATTAGGAAAACAAGAAAGAATCCAAGAGAGAGTTTCAAGAAGAATTTTACCAAAACTAAGTGAAAGAAGGCGATTCAAGAGCTTTCACCAAAGAACACCAAGAAGCACAAGATCAAAACCAAGACAATGTTTTTGAAGGGGAAAACTAATAAAAACCCCTTGTGCATAAATATGAATGAGGAAAGAAGCCAAGAGAGAGAGAGCACTTGAGCAATAGCTCATTACAATATTGCAAGAATGAGAATGAGAGAAGAGAGAGGAAATCCAACTTAGAACCCCTATGAGAACCCTAGAGCCCTAAGTAGTGTGTGAAATCCATCTCTTAAGTAGAGATTAGTGGAGGAGTTTGCATGCAACTCCCATACTCTATGTGTGCCACATTCACATTTGGTGTGTGCCATGTGTAGGAATCCTCTTAAGGAGGAATATATAATTTCCTTATTAAAGGAATTACAAATATGAAACAAGACCTTGGTTTGTAAAATACTAAGGAAAGATTATAATTCTAACATCCCAATTTAATCTTTACTTGGGGAGATGAGATCAATACGTATCAAACCCAAATGTTTACAATGATTTTGAGATCACTCTTTAGAAATATTCTTCATCAAGGTATCGAAAATTGGATCATTTCACTTGCAATAGAGGAGGGACTCATGTGTCACTTCAACATATTCTTTTCTGAAGTGATTCTAGAGTGATATGTGCTTGGAGCTTGAATTGTACATAGGATTCTTTGCTAAGGAAATATAACTTTGATTATTAAAATCTAAAGTTGTAGGTGCTTGGAGAGGGGGGCCCAATTCTTCAAGTGACCATTGGGATTCTTGAGATGCATTTGTGCATTATGTATATTCATTTCTAGTAAAAAATAGAGGTGGATCTTTATCAACACCGGAGCCTACAATAAGGCAATAACCACTAGTAGAGCTCCCATCATTGGGATCTCCTAGTGCTGAATCAGTAACACTTTGGAAAGTAAAATCATATTTTGAATCATCAAATAAATCAGGTATGTAATCTGGAATGCAATCATCACTTTCAGAAATTAAATTTGTAATGTAACCATCATTGTATGAAAATCAAGAGTGGAGCTATTATAAGATTCATCAGTATCATTGACCGCCACAACAATCATAGGATTAGTACTATCATCATGAATTCCATCTTGAGTTATAAACATATCTTGCAAAGTAACATTAAGAAAGTTAGATATAATTTCCTCTTCTTGATCTAAAATATCAATAAAAGAGGGATATTGATAATGAGGATGAGACATAATTAAATAAACAAAATAATGAGATTAAGCCCAAGGGAGTGAAATGCAATTAATATATAATGCTAAAGAGCATGAAAGATAGATTTAACGTAAATAGTAAATGAACAATTGCATGAATTTTTAATAAATAAAAAAAATTAAATGTTTTGTTAAAGTGATGAAACAAATTTTAATTACGATTAAATAATGAATTAGCAATTGAATTAAGTTTATAATGATAAACTCGAAATGGGTTCCAGAAGAAATTGAAAGGTATGAAGAGAAACAAAATATATAAATGTTTAACCCTTTTGTTAAAAAACATTTAATTTTTTTCTAAAGATTAAACTCGATTTTGAGTTGAATAAACGAGGATAATTAAAAGATTAAACAAATATGAAAAATATAATCACAGAAACCTGCAAAAACAAAATCATGAGAGAGATTAGATGCAACTTAATAAAAAAATGTTATAATGAATATGAGGAATGCTAAATACAGGAGAATCTTGATGATGAAGAGCCCTGCAAAATAGAATAACGATAAATGATAAACCTGCAAGAGAAACTCATATAATAATGAAAAACTGTGACTATACTTATTCAGGAAAACTGCAGAGAAATTGAAAGAACAATTGAAACCAAAATAATTAATCTAATTAAAAACAATGCAAATGAATTTAAACAAAGACATACTATGGTCAAAATATTACCAAACTTAGCTTAAAAGACTACACATGGAAGATCTGGTCGACAAGAAACGTTAGAGACAAATGGATGAAGGACAAATCTGTAGTTTATTAGCAAGATAAATTAACCAAAGAAAGGTGAAACGTTACTGAATTTCTTATTAATTACATAATCCAAGAGTTGTGCTCCAAGGCTACAAGAAATGAATAAGCAGTGTAGAAGACTGGAGAGCAGAGAAAGAAACAAGGAGTAGCAATGGAAAATCTAAGGAAGTCTCCTGCGTTGACTATAGGAAAGCATGATGGGAGAGAAGAAGGAGGGCCATGTCTACGCAATGAAGGGTAGATGCACAATGAAGAATATATATATATATATA